>JAODLC010000002.1:5543421-5554305 GCA_026781145.1 Hippopotamyrus pictus
GTAACATTTCCCCTCCAGAACGCTTGATTTTAAGCGGGAATGCAAATAACTTGCTCACAACAATATTTATTTGACAAATTATATCCTATCAGGAGTCGGCGCAAAGAAATAAGCTACACATTTGTTTGTTTTGCGGTCCTTTTAAAAAGTTCTCAGAGCTTGGCATTCTGAGTGGCCTTGTCCCCGCCCACTCTATGACGTCAGAGGGCGTCTCCGGCGTTGGCTAGCGTCGCGTTCAGGGCGGTGGGAGCGACGGCTGGCGTCTTTGACGCTCGCAGTGTGAACGTAGCATAACAGCATGCACACTTTCTGGTTTAGATTTATTCATAGCCTTGTATGAAGTGAGTGGCTCAGGTACATCTGAGCTGGAGATGAATCCTAGGAGGGCTGTGTGCATTTACCAAATCCCCCCCATGGGCCTGCAACCCCATGGTAACCCCCCACTCGTTGGGCTGCGAAGTGACCTGTCCTGATACCCCCCTGGGCAGTGCCCCCTACTCAGGATCATACATCCCTATATCTCCTCTCCTGACTCTCCCATCCAAAGCGGTGAGAAATCATGGAACTTGGAATGAAGTCTGTTCAAGTTTCTGTGAAAGTATAGCATCATCATTCTGTCATTAATTGTCTGTCATTAATTCCTGTTTTGGTTTGACTACAGCATCGCAGATTCTCGGCATTCTTTCAGCCAGCTTACAGATGCAGCTACCTGGAACGTTTCTCCAACAGTCCTAAAGGAGTTTCCACAGGTACTGGGCACAAATTGGCTACCTTGCTCTTACTCTTCAGGTTTAGGTTGGGGGATTGTGGGGGCCTGGTCATGTGTCACACCACAGTGCTTACATAACCTCAAGGTGTGCTTAGGGTCATAATCTTGTTGAAAAACAAGTGATTTTAAAGCCAAGACATTAAGATGGGAATTACTCCTAAATAATGGTTCTAACTTTCTTAGAGAGAGTAAGATACTTTGATTAATAACCACTACCTATGATGCTTTCTGATAATATAATGACACAACATATCAGTGTAAATAAATGCTTGGACCTCATTTACACACAACTAAGAGCCTGATTACTGTAATACTAGTGAAGTTCTATCAATACTACTAATAACACTAATACTCAAATGCTTTCAAGACATAATGACAATCAACAAGTAAGAAACTCTGATGTCTCAAGCTACTGGAAGGAAGCCCTTTGGCAGATGTGGGAAAATCTGGGGGGGAAATCTTCAGCAGCTGCATGCATCTGGATGATGCGTAGACTTCCAGCTCCATCAGGCTGAATCAGGACAGCAATTGCACCGCAGACTTGGCACAGATTCACAATAAAACACAAGTCGTGGCTTTGACTGGGACTGTGTAGGAAATTCAGTTCTGAAGCCTTTGCCCAGACTAAGGTTAATTTGCTTCTGCTCGTCCAGCTTTGCAATTCGGTCCTTCCTCGCTGAGGAATGGTATCCACATGCCACATGAGGATCAGGTGAGCTGCACTGGTGAAAGCTGTAGGAAACGGGCTATACTATTGGATGGGGTCAGGAGACCACATGATTGGTGGGTGACCAATACCAGCAAAGAACAATGAAGAACTTCCCGTGGCCATGAATTGAAGAAGCATCGCACTCCAAAGAGACAGATATCTTCCGGATACACAGACAGCTGGGACTCGATTCTAACCCACCCTAAAGGGGAAGCAAAATGGCACCTCTGTAAGGCAGCTGCTGCCATCCCAGAAGACAGAAACACGAATCAGGCCCATTGGCCACATTCCCATTCCTGCCTTGCCCAATGGAATTTAAAGCGCTACCACTGAAATGTGACTTAGGAGTAGGATTTAAAGGGCCGGCGATATGCAGAGGGTCAGTCCTAAGAACAGGGGGGATCAGTCATTAAAGGGCCGGCGATGAGCAGAGGGTCAATCCTAAGAACAGTGGGGATCAGTCATTAAAGGGCCGGTGATGTGCAGAAGGTCAGTCCTAAGAACAGTGGGGATCAGTCATTATAGGGCCGGTGATGTGCAGAGGGTCAGTCCTAAGAACAGTGGGGATCAGTCAGACTGAAAATGTTCCTGGGTGGGAGACTGTTCATCACACTAACCTGGCAACATGCAGGGAGCAGGGAAATTCACGGCTGTACCACGGTAATTCTGCACGCCAACCACGGGGAACTCATGAGTGTGTGTTTACTTTTTCATTACTATGGTTACAGTCATGTGACTAAGAGCAGCTGGTCATTCCACAGAACCTTAAAAAAAATCGTTTTTGGTGAACTTCATACTCTCCAAAGATAAAATAAATAATGTTAATAATAATCATTATCATTTCATCACTACTATCTCATCTCTATCGCGGCATTATAAAACCAATGACCATCTCAGGTAAGCTTCGTTAATCAAGCCCTGGATCACAAACAGTGATTATTAATTAATCGGGACCAAAAAGCCGAACTCTGGGTTCTCCAGGGAAGAGGGTCACAGCACCTGGCTGGAGCCTGAATATTCTAATCACCATCCGTTCCAGGAAGGTCCGTCTGGCCTACTGCACATTCTCTGCCTTGTAATCCCTGACTTCCATGGCTATTCATATGCATCTGGCCCCAAAAAGCTTTTGTTTCACATTGTCTGTAAAGATGGATTCACTCTTTTCTGTTTGGTTATATAATTCACCCCCACTTTCTCCCTTCCATGTGGAAGGAAAAATACCAAAAATAAAGTTTAGGTCCACTCTCCCAACCCCCCGTGTCACAAGGTTCTCACACCGAGCTGCTTTTCCCACGTCTACGGCCGTGGCGTCTGTGACTTATCATGTAGGTTTCCCAGTGCTGGTAAATACTGAAAACAGGGTTGCCAAGACTACCGTGTCTCCTGATCACATGACATGGTTTGTTTTGTCAGCCATGCCAACCCTGATCAGCTCTGAAATCTCACTAAATCAGTTACTGCTGCAGCTATAATGATTGAAGATGAGAAGCTCTTCCTGAAATTCATTATCCCATGCTGTGTAAAGGCAATTAATCATCACTTCGTGTGTCATGTCATTGTTCCCCAGGAGCCACGGACCAATGACAGAGAGGCTGTACCCGGACACATTAAGGATCGTGGGGCGTGCTTGCTGTTGGAGGCCCGGAGTGATTCAGCCCTCTCTCTCCCCAGCAGAGCGCCCGGGGGCATATCTGCCTCAAGCTAACAGAAATGCAAGGGCACCTAGTCGGGGTGAAATAAACTGAACTACATTGTTTTTTTTGTTTTTTTTTAACTGAAACATTTCCTGGAGGGCTTTACTGACGCGGTTCATTTTGGCTGAGCAAATGGTACAATGACAAACACCTGGAAAGAGGCCTTCTCATGGAAAAGCGGCCCTCCTTTCAGATTGGCATTCCAGTGGAGAAACAAGTGTCTTTATGGCCTTTTCCCTTGTATTCCCTTTATTCCCAGCCGCTGGGGATCACTCAAAGGCCGGTCCCAAGGACATTCCGAGGTCTAGAACTTTCTATTTCCTAATGGCCCACTTGACTTTGCTCCAAGGGACATTCTGTGCCCTTGAAATGTTTTATACCCCAGCCGTGATCCTGGTAAATTTTCCTAACCTAATCCGAGAGTTGATTACAAAAGACTTCTTCTTGGCCTTCAGAGATTATTTGTGTACCTTATAAAGCTTTAGCCCTGTAAACCAGATTACTGCATCCAGCCATATTTAATAAATGAGTAAATACATGTGCATTGATATGTTCTGTGCTTCGGCATTCATTAACTGGGTGTCTTCTTTGCAGAAAGAGAGACAAGCACGGCGAATCATTGTTATTGGGGTCAGGAGACACTGGCAGGAAGACACTGACATAAACAGAGGACCCCCACCCTCGGAAACCCCATAAAACCAGCATCTTCCAAATTAGGACAGAAATCGTCTCACTTCAGCATGGGAACACGGGATTAGCTCTGGAAACGTCCATGAAGAGACAGAAACCAACAACAGAGCAGCGTAGAAATCCCTGAAGCTACAGCCAGCCCTCCTCATTTCGGGCTTCACTCCTCCTGGCCTGTTTACAGCCGCCGCTCTTCACACGACCGGGAAAAAAAATCAATCTGCTCTCTGCCCAGCAGGGAACCTGCAACAAGAAAGGAAGCTTCCCCAGAGGCCCCTGGCTGGGCTCTGCCTGGCCTTTTTGGTGGAGGGTTTCAATCCGACAGTCATCAGAAGCTGGTCACCGCAGTGTGGGCTACTTTCCTCCAGGAGCCATGACATTATGGTTTTAATTATACCTCAATGTAAAATGAGCATGCAAAAAGAAAAAAAGTGATGAATGTATGCTCATTTCCAGTGAGAAGGTCAGCAAAGCTTAATCAAATCAGGAAAATTCCTGCTGATTTCATAGTCGAAAGAGACTACAGATTAATGTATCCCTTTTAAAACAGAACAATAATTTGATAAAAAAAGATCAACAGAGAGACCCCCCAGTATGGGTTTCCAGACCTTAAGCCCCATTTATCAATATGCTTGATTAAGATAATCTAGCAATACGCTCACTGGAAATAAGTTGAAACTACAAGCTGTGAGTCACATGCTAGGAAATTAGACAAAAAATGCAAACTTACTTCTTAATTCATGTTTTTGGTGTGGATCCCAACAGCAGTAAAACCAGGCATGATAGGTGTGAAATTATTAAATCCAGGCAGAGAGATGTGACATTTTAAGCTGCTCGTAGTGAATACAAAATGTTAAATGAAGATCAAATTAGAGTAACATTAATTATGCAGAAACTGAATCTATCAGTGCAGACTTTGGAAAGTTATCAGAATTGGAATATGATTCCTGGAAAACACAGATCTGATTCATGCGGCCGGCTGTTGAACAGCTTTGAAAGAGGGGGCACCAGATTCCTTAAAATCACATTAGATCTTTTTTCCATGCAAGTAGAAATGAATTTAATGTCGCAGCAAGCACTCAGCATGATGAAAAGGCAGAACGGGGTACTGGGGAGGGATTACCTCACCGGAGGAGTGTTTACCTTCCGCCGGGGTCTGTCATCTGTCACGCGCTGTGAAACGTCGGCCCCGACCACTGAGGGGTGTTGGAGTGAAGGTATTTTTAAAGTACCAAAACAAGAATAAAACATTATTGTTGCAGTATCTATAAATGGGCACTGCGACCGGCACCATAGGTGGCCGTGTGAAAGTCCAGGGACGCAGGTCAGAAAATGTATGTTGCAGTGCTGGCCACAAAACTTCTGCTTTTGAAACTGCACAACTGGAATAAATACACACACACAAATACACACATACACACATATATAGTTATGAACACCCCCCCAAGTTCAGTATGTCTTTTCTGCAGTGGCTGAGAGGCACACAGATCCTGCATGGCCACACTGCCTGTGTGCCACTCAGCCCCACCTGACTGTGCATGATTACATCATAAGCTTTTCTGTCTGACTGGGAAGCTGGGGGGGGGATCAGACCGGGTGAGAAAGCGTTACGCGGCTCATGGCACACGGGTATCTGTTTCCATTGTTACGTGTCTCTGCTTGGCCATTTGCAGGCTGTGAGGAATCCTTGCTCTCTCGCCCTCTCCCTCGCAGACCTGTCACCCTCATACCTGCTGCGCTTATCACTGCATCTCACTGCATGCAGCCGCGTGCATTTCCCAGACTTCCCGAGCAGCATTTTGGGCTGTCCTTGCTCTGCTTGGCGGGAGCTCTAACAGAAAGGTGCCCCACAGGATGATTGATTTTCATTAGGGAGAGATGTCAGAATTCTGGGACGAGATAAACCAGAGACTGTAGCCCCCAGCGGCCCCCAGCGGCCCCCAGCAGCCCCCAGTGGCTCCTAGCTCTCTCCAGTGGCCCACAGTGTTCCCCATTGTCACGGGGTTATTAAAGATCACTCTGGGTCTGCTAATGTGATTTATCCCGATCTGGTCATGCGACATTACCTTGTTCCAATGAATTAGCACTCAGGTGTCATGTCTGCTTATCAGACTAATATTTGGATAAATAATAATTTTGCAACTGTCTGTTAGTAGTGCAGGATGCAGTTGTCTCCCATGTTGCTTGCTTTTCCCCCCTGCCACGGATTTCCCATTTTTTGGAGGGTAGTGTAGCTGCCCCCTCCACATTCAGATCCAGCTCCCTGAAATGTTTACACATCCATCTTCCTCGATTGCAGTGGCACAGAGCACTGTAATGGAAAGAGAGGCAAGCTGGCCAGCGCCACTCTGGAGACGCTCAGCGGTCATGCCCAAATCGGGGCGCATTCAGGCACGGTGTCCTGACTTTTCACATGACTGTATGGTTATAGGTTACATTGATTGAGCCATCGATGTTCAAATTTCTCAGACATATTAATACGCTATATATTTTTCCTCTTGCTTAACAGCAACAGTGCTGTTTAACATCTGGCTTCATCTCTACAGCTGTGCATGCTGCCTTCCCCAGCCGGCCGACTCCCTGACAATCCCCTGGCAGAATTGAGGTCCCCGTCGACGCATCTTTCCTTGCAGTCTGCTCTGGCTTCTTAAAGTCCATCTCCAAGCCCCTAGAGCAGCGACCACCAGCTAGCATCCCCCAAGGGCGCCAGATCTTATTGTCAGGGGAAACGTCGGACTTTGCCCGTAGCCCACGTGCTCCGAACAGAAGCACACATGGACTAACGAGGCTCAGAAGAACCGTCCCAATGAGATTCAGCTGGACAGACGTGCAGCTCTTCAGTCACCTTCTTCCAAACAGGCCAGTTTGCCTCCGCATGACCTTCCCTGCTCCTGAGAGGGGATTCAGTCACGAAGCACAAGATGATCATCTATGACATTTGTGAGGAGGGGGCATGTTCACAGAGTACGCTGGAAGCTGACACACCGTTTCTATCTCTTCCTGTGAATATGGCTTTATCGCTGGTCACACCATGCACCCCCCTTCCAGAGAGCAGCCATCACTCTATATCTGGGGCGGGGGGAGCAATCCTATCTGCAAAGGGCTGATGTGTATGCAGGTTTTTGGGGTAACCTTTAGGTCAGCTGGTCAAACCCAGGTGTAAGGACTCTTCAGCCAATCAGTCCTCTAATCAGTAATCAAATTAGGGAGTTGCAGTGAAAACTTGCATTCATAGTGACCCTTTTATGGATAAGATTACCTGCTCCTACTCTATATCCACTTTAACATGGTAAAAGTAACACTGATCTTTGTGATGGGTTTTATGTGTTTAGAAAAACCCTTTTAAGAATGACTGAGCATGGCCAAATATTACTCAATGATGCCTTTTTCATATATATTTACTCATCCATCCATCCATCCATCCATCCATCCATCCATCCAGTCCCTTATCCAGAGCAGGGTTGCAGTGCGCCTGGAGCCCTCCCCAGAGGCACATGTTAGGGGACGCCTTAGACGGGAGTGCTGGCCGTCACAGATGTACTTACGTTATGGAGAACCCACTCCCCTCCACTTCTGCCCTTAAGCTCTGCGTTTGCGCTCATGTATATTCCAGCTCTGTTTGCTTGTTATGACATGTGTCGTTGACCATTCGCTATAAATATCGGATGTTTATTTTCCAAAATCCACCTTCAGTGGTCTTTCATTTTCTCTAGTGGGACGGGTAACACATCCCAGCTGCAGATTAACCAGCTGGCCCAAGCTTCCCAGCTCTCACCGGCACTGGGGAGACGCTCTCCCATGGTTCTCTGGCCACTCTGGCTTAGGATGCCCTTGTTTTCCCACATAAACACTCAGGCCCACGTGCTAACGCGCTAACGTGCTAACACCACATCCTAAGGGGGAGCCCATTTTCCTGGCAGCCCACGTAGCATGTGGGCATGATGTATAAAAGGGGACTTGGGGTCATGGGAAAAAGAGGGATCCTGCATCATTCCCAAGATTTATTACCCGGAGAAAATAGTGCAGAGCCAAAATATGGGTCCAAGTGAATCCATTTATGAGGAGCATCTTCTGTAAGATGTACTTTTAGCCATTGTGCAATATGCAAGTATCTGTAATAACCTATCATTGTTGCTGCTATACTTTATGTTACATTATTGTTACATAGTCCGTCTCTTTTTCATTTGTGTCTTTAATAGTTTGAGTGGCCCGATATATGTTCACTATTATTTACAGTTTAGTTTGCATATTTGTATTCATTTGGCTTTGGGAGTGAGTAACGTAACACCACAATAAAATCTTGAATCCTTTGAATCTCTTCTATTGAATATATAATCTTCATGTACAGATTCAAATAAAGCACCTGAAAAAGAGCTTTTAGTGCCACTGTAAAGGGGAAGGTTGGGAAAAAATTGTTATGTTTAACAAGTCGCGCCTGCTGTACAGTGGTATCCTTTTATTTTTAATTGTAACATCAGAAAAAATATGTATGTGGTTTTGAATCTGGTTTTGACTAAAAAAAAATGGAGCTGCAATGAAATGTGACCTAAGTGGCAATAATATCAAAGCAACAGACCTGTATCACTAATAGGCTGGTAATGAACAGTCATTTGTCATCAGGATGCCCAATGGCAGGTCACTCTTGGCTTGAGCGACACCCCCATTGGCTGCGTGCCTCAGCTGACTGCAGCAGCGCTTGCTGGGAGAAAGGAAGCCATCAAACGACCGCTAGGCAGATGTGAGCAACATCACGACCTGCGCTGAGGACAGATTTAAAAACGATCCTGGTGACAGTCCGTGACGACCGTGTCCGCAGTTCGCTTATCGCACCACGTCCTTGGCTAGTTATTTTGAAATCCCTGCTGGATATGTAATCAAGATTTATGCAGCTATTTACCACAGCGTGAGGTTAAGTGCTACCAGTGTCAGGGGTATCCTGCGGGAGCCTCGGGCTGTCGATACATTACACAGGGAAGTACTTAGGCCATATAGCAGGGTTATTCAAATCACGGTCCACGGCCTTCTTTCACCTGTCAGTCAGGTGTGAAGCCTCTGACCAATCAGAATCAGTAATTATTAAACTAACTACCTGGGAGAACTGAAAACAAGGCCTGGATTTGGAATCGAGGTCCAGATTTGAAGAACCCTGCCATATAGCCAAAATGGTCCGTTGTCGCTGGGTCATTATTGCAGGCAGTGGCAATTCTACACCATTCCAGCTGGGGGGGCAGACAGAGGCCAGTTGATCTGGTAGGGGCAGAGATGCATTTGACCTTAATGTCCTCCAAGAATTGCAATGCTTTGCAGTTACATATTTATAAGATCTGTAAAACGTAGCTCACCCTGATTTCTTGTTTAGACTGACTTTCTTCCATGAGCTTGAATATTTTCTTTCTGTTGTTAACTTGCAACTTGACCACCCGGTGCTCCTGCATTACGAGTCCATCAAGAAAATACGCTTACACTTGTGTGTTGCCTGTTCGCAGCACACAAAAATTCTGCCCACATATATAAATGTAAATAATAATGATAGTAATAATAAATTTATTTCAGACCGAAGCAGCATAAGTGTTTAGGAGGGCCACGGGGAGTGGGCATGCATGTTGTCATGGGACACTGGTCCCCCCCCCAGAACTGTCCCTGATTGTAGGATGTTAACACTGGAAAAGAAAGAAGCCGATGTTTTGAAAAGCTGCACCTGGAAAAGGCCTCGCTGCCGTCATACGTGTCTGAAGAACAACAAATTCCAGTTAGTTTTTGATGCTTTCTGGTGAAATAACTCCAGGTCACTTCTAAAGAAACGCTATAAAAATGCAAAGATATGCCAAGTGGGTCACGGCCTTCGCAGGCAGCCTGCTGTTGTTGGGTAGATATCCAGATCTCCTTCCCAGCTCAAACGCCTTATGGATTTTCTCTGTCATCTCCTGATTTATATTAATTACTGTTTTGGCACTAAAGTCGAGTCGGCTTATGTGTGCTACTCAAAAGGCCCAGAGGTAAGCATTTTTTTCAATTGCTTTCAAACAGCCATCAATAAGATTTACATTCACCTTCTTCCAGACTGATACAAGCATGTCAAATTGGTTTTGCTATGGCATTTTTCAATACACAGTCCTTTGTACCCAACCTGAGCAAGAAACTAAAGACTGAGGCTCACAGAGGTGAGGGGGTCACGCCCCAATGTAGAGAAAAGAGACAAGGATGGTTCCACTGGGTTGTCCTTTATTATCTGGGTTTTACGACACATTTATGGTGCTCTGGCAATACATACATATCAATATTAATCCCCAGAAAACTGGAAAACTTCCAATATTCTGGTATCTGGCATACTTTTTCTGATGTCAAAAACAAAAGGCACACATTCAAAATGAAATACCAGTTAGTAGTAAACAATGGAAATATCTCCCATTTTAAAAAGCATAACCAAATAAAAATAAATCCGTAAAAAACACAAGTATGCCTTTAGAAGACTTACCCCTCTGATTTACAAGAGCTCAGCAGCCTTTAGTAATCAGTTCAGAGCCGCCAGCACACAGCTTCTTAAATGAGGCTGACAAAACGAACTTTTCACAAGTGACCATGCAAGAATGACAAATAATGGATGGCTACAGTCCACTGGAGATACCGACAGGATTAACGTAAGCAGTGGCCGTCGATCAGAATGCAGATCGGTTGGCTATAAGCAGGACAGACCGCTCAGATCATCCTAACTACCACTGGCAGTAGACATAAACCACATATATCCATTTAGCTGAGAACCAGAAAGGACGCAATAGGCTTTTTACACAGAATGGATTATAACGATTATCATCTGAATGAGTTTGACATTAGGGGGACCGAATTTACCCCGGGCAGGGGTGGGTGTATGTATGTTGTGACATCAATGGGGACATAAGCACATTGTCACGCCCCGCTCCGTCCGATCCTTCTGTGTGCCACGCCCACCTTGTTACCTCATGTTTTTACCTGATTGTTTCCACCTGTGGCTCGTTGAACTCTGCTTGTCCTATGTATATTAGTCCACG
>JAODLC010000002.1:5564249-5584764 GCA_026781145.1 Hippopotamyrus pictus
TAGTTTTGCTGGAAACAGGTATAAAGTCCTCTTGCACTTGTAACAATGTGCTTTTAAAAAATTCCCATGCCTCTTCAGCTGTTTTGCTATTTAACTCCATCCAGTTTACAGTTTCTTGTTTCTAGTGCAATTGTCATTTTTAAATATCAGAGAATACTGCAGATTTTTGAGTTCCCATCTAATTATTCACAGAATTTACGTTCATCTGCATAAAGCCATATATCATGCATATATCAGGCTTACTCCATGATAACTGCCTGGTACAGGCCTTCACTGTTTAACGCTGTACAGAAAGGGACACCTGTCCGCCCCCACCCTCCTCTCAAAACAGCCAGGAGACTCATGAGGCGAGTTACACTGGCCAGGAGTGCATATCCAGAATGAAGCTCGTGTGAGAATCACCCAGTAGGACCCCGCCCTGGGTACACAGCACGAATGGCTCCCTTTGCCCAAGCCGGCAGGAGCGTCATGATAACCCGGCCTGGGAACTCAGCGCGAATGGTGGGAGCATCGTGATAAACTGGCCTGGGTACGCAGCACGAATGGCGGGAGCGTCGTGATAACCTGGGCTGGGTACGCAGCGCGAATGGCTCTCTTTGCCCAAGCCCGCGGGATCGTCATGATAACCCGGCCTGGGTACTCAGCGCGAATGCTGGGAGCATCGTGATAACCCGGCCTGGGTACGCAGCGTGAATGACGTGAGCGTCCTGATAACTCGGCCTGGGTACGCAGTGCGAATGGCTCTCTTCGCCCAAGCCAGCAGGAGCGTCATGATAACCTGGCCTGCTCACTCAGGCTGCATCGGCTTGTTTAGATACACCCTCTCTCTCTGCCTTTTTCTCTCTCTCTCATTCTCTTGTCATGGACTTGTTTGTCTGTGTACGGACAGTGTGATGATCCCTGTTCAGATTAAATACGTGTTCAAGTCAAAATTTTCTCCCTTTTGAATCTTCTTTTGTGGTGCGATCATTTAAAACTATATTAAGAAACTTAGCGATAAATATGTAGCGCCACACTAATACTGGCTCCCAGTGTGTCTCTCCAAGGCTGCTTTTCTTTCTCTGGCCCTTTAGAGAATGTTAAACGTCTGTGTTATATTGCCATTCCCCATTTATCAGAAAAACCAAACAGATTTCTCCCTTGGCGTGGTCTTACATCTTCCGGAATGATCCGAAGCAGATCGTTGCTTGCATTGGTGAGACTCACACTCACAGCAATGGCTGCATCCCCTCCCCCAGTGTCAGGGTGGGGGTCTGAAGTCGCTCAGACTTCAGCAGGAATGAAGACAGCCGCTCCACTGAAGCTGGACAATGAACACCCAGACACTAACAAGCTGTCTCCTTAAATTACAACCACGGAGCAGGTCAGCCCGTCAGGATTACAGAGCACTTCCAAGGAGAGAAGGGCCTGCAGCCCGTGTGTTTGTTTTAGAGCAATGAGAGAGCAATGCAAGATATTTTGCGTAAGTGTTATACTAATATACACGTCCCTGAAACAAGCCGCGGGTGTAAAGACTCCTTAAAAACACAAGGCAGATCGCAGGCAGTGTAGCCAGTGCCGCAACTCTGCGGCCACATTTTTTTATATGGAAACATTTGATTATGAGGCTCTCCAGTTAAACCTGCAAAAAGTGGCCTCCGTTTGCAAAATGCGCCTGATTAGTGTGGTTGCCAGAGTCCTGCACCGGGTCGGGTACCCGCAGATAGTTGCTGAAACGGGCGGATTTTAATGTTCTGGAATTTTACAAGTGGGTATGCCGGCGGGTAATTCGTTACACACAGGCGGGTAGCAGGTTAATCAAAACAGTATTGTAGCCTGCAAAAATAACATGTAAGCGAAAATATCTATGTATTAGACTATCATGTACAAATTGTCATCATCACAGTGTGTTCAGTATGTCAGCGGTACCTTACGGCGCTTTCAATTATTTCTCTCCAAGTCGGCACTCGGATGAAAACATCACGAAAAATGTCATATCCCGTCGGAAACACGCCTCTTTTATGACGTTGATGTCCGAGTTGCCCCTGTGACGTAATTTTAACATGGCAGCTTACACACTCAACAATAATTCTATTTTATAAATCTTTAAAAATTTGTATTTTGTTAAATGTATTAATAGTTATAAATGTAACTGCACGTGTTCGATTTAGAGAATACCATATCATGACCGTAAACAGTATCCTATCATGCAGTATCAGATTTTTACCAGACTTGTTAGTGTCTTTGGTTTGTTTGTTGTTTGCCTCTCGAAAAAAGAATATTGCGATGAATGTGCTGAAATATTTTATAAAGCTTTTAATGTGGTTTGACTAGTTCGTGTTTCTTGAAAGTTTGTCTCACGGAAAAAATAATCTCACTCCAAATCTGCTAAAATATAAAGCAACAACACACAGCAGCGTGTTCATGGAGGCAGCCATGTTTGTTCCGAGATGTGGTAGCTCGAACGGGAAATTGTCGGATGTGATGTCACTCAACTCGGAATTTTCGAGTTCCGAGAGAAAAAATGAACGCACCATTAGATAACGCCTCGACAAACATTCACATACACGTCTGAATCCTTGCTGAAGCATGTCGTTGTGTTCTCTCTTTCACGCTCGTCACAGTATGGATAGCTTAGATCTATCTGATTTGATTTTGTGTAAAACGGACTTTTTTGTTTCAATTCAAAATTCATGTACAGTAGGCCTAGCGCTTGTCACGTTGAGAGGTGTGTAGAAAAAAATAATTGTTAATGGAATGTTAATGGGCCCGGGCGGGTGCGGATTTAACTTTTAAATAATCAGAGGTGCACGGGCGGGTCTGGTGCTGTACTGTGTGGGTGCGGGCAGATGCGGGTCTCCAAAAGTGGACCCGTGCAGGACTCTGGTGGCTGCCTGTTTACATTTAATTAGATTCTATTACTGTCACGCTAACACTTCTGAGAACGTCCGGCCTTGTGTGAGATCCCTTTGCTTGTTCCCTCATACAGATTTCACACAACACAAATATTTATGTTCCTGAAATTGCTGTCCCCAGTGGAAATTATGAGCACTGCCAAAAAAAACTGAAAAAATCAATTTCTGCATGAAAACAGAAAGGAGATCTCCATGGTAAATAAAAGCAGGGAATAGGGAGACACTGACAAAGCCTTGCTGTTATTAACCACGCTGAGGCTGGCTGTCACCTCAGCACAGCACAGCCCTCTACTTGCCCTTTGTACTGTGCTTTTGCTGCTCTGGGTGCTGGGAAGCCATGCCGTCTGTCTGGCACCCTCCTGGATCCTCTGGAATACAGCCATGATGCTGCCTCTCAGACATGCGGCGGCAAACACGACCCCTTCGCAGCCCCATCCCGAAGCCCGCAGGTGTCCAGCTCGCTTGGCAGACAGACGTCCACCAGAATCAGGCTTTCCCACGGGCTAATGACACAACCACACTTCCTGTTCGGCTTGTTCTGTGCCCACCGTCCTTATTGTTCTATGGCACTGTTTCGTAAACCAGCCCTCGGGAACCCGCAGATACTCCATGTTTTGCTCCCTCCCAGTTCCCTACTGGGTTCTGGGAAGGAGCAAAAATGTGGACTGTCGGGCAAGGAGCTTGGAAGGAGCAAAAATGTGGACTGTCTGTGGGTCCCTGAGGACCAGACTGGGAAACCCTGCTCTAGGGAGATACCCCTCCATTTAAATGATGTCCCTGACCTTGGGACATTGTTAGAGGGAGGGCAAGCTGGAGTCCCCTCCCCATCCACACCATGATGTCTCCCCTGTCAGGCAGCATAAAGCTCTCCAGTGTCACAGGCTTCCTTTTGTGGTGCAATTTGGCATGAAAAAACACAAACAAATGACTTCGAAATGTCCTCAATACATTTTGCTCAACTGAAGACGCCGGAACTGGCAGACATAAATGATCAGGCCTGAAGTTCTGATTTGTCTCTTACTGCTGTGAGTGATGGATGATCTCAGGATCTAAGATGACTACCCAACAGGTTTTTAATCTCATAAATTCATCTCCGAATTCTGCACCAGGCAACATGCATTCATGGTCAATTGGATTATTTTAAACACAGGAATATGGGGAGGCTTTAATATGATCATAGATGCTTCAGGTATGTGATGTAATTGAAAGACAGCAGGAGAAGCAGACTGGCATATCACCAAGGTGCCTCTGACATACAGAATCACGCCACAGATCACAGAATCAAACACAGACCAGGGCTCCCCTCGCATCAGATTTCACAACCAAGATGACATTTTTCGTTTTTAAGCAATGTTCATGGCACTTAGCAATTAGCAAAAAATGCTTTACCAATTATTTGTGTTGAAAACTGCCTCCCAACACCCATATAGGTATGAAATTCTCTTACCACCTTTGAGTTCCCACATCATCATCATGGCAGATACCCTTGGGATCAATAAAGTTTATCTTATTTTATCATGATGAACCAGACCCCTCATCCACCTGAGCCGGCGTCTCACCTCCTGATCCATAAGAAATGTGGGATTTTAACTCTGACTTGCAGTTTCCTGCAAAAGAATGCAGAGGCTGCGAGTGCAGTGCTGTGCGACTGAGGTACTGCGGCAGTCAGGACGCAGTCAGGTGGGGGCAGCTGTGCTGTATGCTACAGAAACAACTGTGTAGGGTGGGGGGGAGGTCAGGCCTCGACGTTTTATGGGGAGGGCGAAATAAATACAGTGCTACAGGCTTTAGGTGACAGCGTGCAAGATCACTATTGTCAAGACATAAAAAGAAAAAATAAATGTGAAACTGGGGAAATGCAATAACGCTTTTCAGTGAAACATATATCCATCCATCCATCCATCCATGGTCTGGGAAGCACTGAGGGTCCTGTTACACATACATGATACCACACAATATAGCCATAAGAATTGTATAGACAAAATTAGATCTTGAGAGATTGTCAGTGATGGATTGGCATCGCATCCAGATTGTGGTCTGGCTCGCGTCTCCTGCTTCTTGCAATAGGCTTCTAGTAACGGGGAGCCTGCTGAGACCAATTAAATGAGATTCCCTTTGTTTTGTTCAGCATGATGATTGTGTAGTCTGCGTGTTGATACATTTCAGATTTAAAGACGCAGACCTCTCAAGCTGTCACATTAAGGCAAATACATGTTACTGATCATGACCACAGATAAATGCAGACGATCGGGAGAAATCACTTCCTCAATGAGGACATTGTGTCCCAAACGGCATTTCTATGAATGTAAATTAAAATATTAGGGTGTTGCTCATTGTATATGAAATATCTTTGCCTTCAGCTTCAGATGTGTGAAATGCCTGCAGACAGGATCTACGTTTTGTACAGCTCTTTTTTGTGACTTGTGTCAATGTTTTCTTCCCTTTTGTCATCTTATTGTGCTTAAAGACATGATGCCACCTTTGGGTACAAGTGTAACTAAAAGTATGTTAAACAGGCTGGGTCTTGAACCTATGCTATTCTGCGGTGCAAGATGTGAAGGTAGCAGCATTTAGCATGGTCCCAATGGCTGCAGACTCCCTGTGGATGCTGGCCCTGTATCCTACTGCCCTTTCAATCAGCTTAGATTTAACAGTTCGTTGAATAAATCTGCAAATGACACTTATGAGAAACCAGGCCATTAACTGAAGCCCCATTTTGATTTACAGTCATGTGTCAGTCTTATTGTATCGAGCAAATTAGTAATTTAAGGGCTGATTAATCTCCATGTAGTTTGATGCCACGTGAATCTGTATACTGGCTTCATATATAATTAAATTAATATTGTTTTTTGCACTGCTTGTTTGCTATATCTTTAACGACATACAATGATGTAATCAACAATCAAGCCATTAAACAAATCAAATCAGTCCTTTTAAATGTCATTTTGCTCAATTCAGCTGAATGCTATGAGAGCATAAGCATCCCCTAGATGTGCTCACTTCAGCTCCAACACATTCAATCAACAGCTCAAACGAGGCCAATTCATCAAGAGCTCAAGTGGAACAGATCCCAGTATCCACACCGGGTCTAAGACTGGGACTGAACCGCCCAAGTCAATGGAATCTGGGTCTAAGACTGGGACTGAAGCGCCCAGCTCTATGGAATCTGGGTCTAAGACTGGGACTGACTCTATGGAATTCCTGCCTTCATTTGTAAGAGAGCTGACCTGAGTGTAACCCTCATGATTGGCTTAATGATGCACATCAGCACCTTCGTCCGAGCAAATAAAGCAAGCTCTCATTTCAGGATGCCCCCCCCCCCCCAGGGGGCCCGTGGCCAGTCACTGAAACACTGACGCTTCTGAGAGGGAGAGTCCAATTACAGCCCCCCCTGGGAGGCAGCCTCCTGCTACTGTATTTCGACTATTTTTAGTCTTTTGAAGGCATTCAGCTAAAAACAGAATTTGTGGGACAAAGAAAGACTATTGAAATGGAAAAGTTGAGCATGTCTTGGAAATGTGGCTTTTAACACATCCCTACAGAACACGTCCAAAGAACGGCATCTCCACTGTTTGTGACTCTTTGTCCAGAACCTTTAACACAGAACAAATTTTTTCGTCCATTTTTTTGGCTGCATGTTTATTAGGTTTTGATACATTGCAGAATAATATAAAGGATAGAACACAGTAAATCTGACGTGCTGCTTGATCCAGCAGCAAGTGGGCAGCACAGTGACTGGGCTGGATATAAACACTAAAGAGGCCTTTTATAGATTATTGGACGTTTATGAGATGGCATGATATCCGCTCTCATCCATTTTCATTCATCTCTGCCATTAATACATTTGTATTCCATTTCAGGACGTCTCTGTCCTGCTTAAATGTGACTCTATAAATCTGTTTGCTCATCACACAAATACCGTATCTGGGCACAGGGCCAAACAGGTGCACTGTAATAATAGAAAACTGCATCTTCTACAGTAAACCTACATCATTGTGTACAGGTGGTTAAAACAGGGAGCCTGCTGTGAAGTCCTGTGAAGATCAGAAGCTCTTCAGGATCAGAAACAGGAGTAAAATACTGAGAAAAGCTGTGCGAGTGATTTAGTTTTTGCAGCAATCCTGTCACATCCCCCACTGCACATCCCCCACTGCACGTTTCTGTCTTGAAAGCACTGAAGATGTCGCTGACACTCTATCACAGGAGCACGGCTTTGAGATGAGCACACAGTCATTTCAGGAGATCCAGGGCCATCCCGCATGCATCCCTGCAGGCCCAGGGCTATCTGAGAGCAGTCATTAATCTGCACTTTGAGTAATATTCACTAACAATTTACATTAAGTGCACCTTCATCATGCATTCATAAGGCATTAATAAGCAGCATACATTAACATGATGTTAAGCATCGCATTCATAACACAACAGAGTTTCACCTTTCATTAAAGGGGAAACACACAGTAACCATGATGCCTTGAACCTCCAGGCCGACATGGAGCAGCATCCCCAGTCCCACACATGGGGCCATTGCAGGTCTGCAGCCTCCCACAGCAGACATCAGGCCAGATGAATAAAGAGAACGGCAAGTAACAGCCACCTTCACGGTGCCTGGGAAACATTCCGCCCCTGTCCCCCCCACCTAATAAATAACACTGGATCATTTTCCAACATTTCCCCAAACAGGTACTTATACGTTTCATTCCAAAATGATTGCATGAGTGTTTTCAATGTCCCTGGATGATGAGGTTCCTTGTCATTTCTTTGTGTAACTGTGCATAGTCATTGTTACCCATAATGCAGTGCAGATGCCTTCAGAGCACAGGATCCATGTGTGGCAGCACTTAGGCAGTCCGTGATGTGTTTGGGAATTCCCTGGGTCAGGCGATGACAAAATATTAACCAGTCTGAGAACAGTTATGTCGGTTATAATTATATCAAACTTTAAAAGGGTACCACTTTACAATAAGGCTTATAAATGGTTTAACTCATTAATGAAACAAAAACTGTTACAGCTTGTTTATAATTGTTTTCTAATGATTTACAAAGTGTTACAACCTAATTAATAACCAGATTATAAACCATTCATGAACCCTTCATAGGGGTAGTCTTACTGAGAAGCGGTACCCAAATGCTGAAAAATTATTTTTGCCGCAATAGTAACATAAGAACCATGGATGCAATTAGGAAAAATCTGGACAGTTTTATTACACAAACAGGGCACAATTCTACAACTTTAGATTAGATATTGTTACAGTTCAAATAACATCTGTCCCAGTTGGCTTTTCTGTGCCCTTTATTGCAAACAGGGCTGTAAACAAACCCACAATTAAGAAACACCAAGTCCTGCATACAGTGTTTATTTAAGGAGGACCAGATACTAAGCACTTGTCTGCACATCTACACTTTATACGTAAATTACAGCAGTAATTAAATGATACTTTGGAAGTTGAGGTCATACAAGATGCCCGACCTACGACGTGTTACATTTCTAAAGTACAGCTGTAGCAATTATAACCCTAGAAGGTGTAAAATAGGCATTGCAGAATCCAGCCTTAATATGCCACAGAAGACAGTCCCCTGTAATCCAGAATGGCAACAATGTTACTGGAAATCATAATTAATTTGCCTTTGTGGCGGGAGGAAAAAGACAGGAGGCAGATTCTTAGTCCGTGAAAGGGATGAAGCACTTTTTTTAACAACAAAGAGAAGAAGACCGAGAGAGCAAGATCCGGTTGCCGCCAAGATAGCCAAAAAAACAACTATAACAGGAAGTCGAACAAGCCTTCAGAATAAGAGCACATCTGCCCTGAGAATTCTGATTGCTTATGAACCCGCTACACATTCCCTGAAAAGTATAGGCATGGATGCCCCAGAGAACAGTAGAGCAGACAGGATACTTTATCAGAAGCACAGTAACTATCATGCTGATGCTTGTTTCAGAATCAGGAGTCGCAAAAACTGTAGCCTTGGCCTCGATAAAAAGAAAGCCAGACTGAAGAGACTGAAACGTCGACAGCGCTAATGAACTCCTAGACAGAATTCTCTGAAAGTTTCGCATTTTAAGGAGTACAATAAACTTATCTGACAGTAATAAATACATGGAATATGTGCCTTTTTGAAATCCATGTTCTTCCCCATATGAACAAGTACTGGATTGTTTTCCCCAGTATATTATTAATATGAAAGAGTGAAACGATACACAGTAATGCGCTAGGACAGTCTGGTTACCTTCTGCAAACAAGAAGATTACACATTTCCGGCATCCTGTAGGCGTGGTGACCTTTCATGGTTTGATGAATGTTCTTTTGCATACATATGCTTCTGTTTCTGACAACAAGGGACCTCATAAGCCTTATACAAGTTAAGACAATGCAGAGAACCTCTACTATTTAGGTCTCTTCCTCACACCTGTATCATGTAGTTACCTTAGGTTGATATTTCTGAGTTAAAATTTGCAGTGGGCAAAATAAGAAAGACCACACAACGTGTTAATATAAGAGATCTGAAGAGGAGAAAGGCCACGCTTTGCCTTCAGAAGGGCCTCCCTCCTTCCGGAGAGCGCCAATCCCAGGACAGCATCAGGATTCCCACAGAACAGCCACCCACACCAGCAGGCTTTGTGGGCAGGGAGTATCCTTCTGCTGACCACAAAGGAAAACCCGTCCAGATGCTGGAAATGTGAAAAATGACTCAGACCACATTAGTGGTTCAGGGGTACACATATGTGCTCTGTGCCCCAGATTAGATGTCTTTGTCCTCTGGCCTTGGATACAGGAAGCTCACAGCTTTGTGAAGCTCCTGACATGCAGATTTCATAGAGACGGGGTCACAGAGGTGCTGATGCATTTGTGTGGTGACTTTCCATGTCGTACTTTTATGGTGTTCAGTCTGTCATTTTAAGTATCTGTCTCTCGCTGTCGGCGAGTTTCGACTCCTTTTCAGATGGTTCCCCAGGACATCGCTAATAATTAAGGAGTTTCTGTGACAGAGCGACCTGCGGATTGGAGTCTGACTCTTTGGCTCTCTGTTAGCTGCCTTGTGTTGCTTTGGAAACTCACATCAGATCGTTTGACCTCTTTTGGAAGCGGCACACATGCTGCTAATTGGCACTCAGCCTAATAATGCTGACCTTTGATGCTGTGTCTGTCATGGCGATTTCATTAAAACTCTCTTTCATGTGGTGCTTTCTTTATTTGACTGCTAATTCTATAATATCACATATAACATTCAGTGTTGGGGGGGGGGGGGGGGGGAAGCATTCCCCTGACGCCCAGATCCAATAAATATTAAAAATGCCTTTACGTGGAAGGAAGGGTCAGGAAATCCTAAACACTTCCATGCCATCACCTTCATAGTAACATGGGACACGGCCTTATGCTTGACACTGCATTGGCTAAAATCACAGAGCACACCCACCCTAAGCCATTGTGGGTCACCACATTAAAGCACTATAAAGCTTCAGTGGTGAAATATATGAATAAGCAATCATTTAAAAATGAAGTCAGCATCATTCTATATGATTGCCTCGTGTTTATGTCACACATACAATAATTATTCATTTGGGAGATTTCTTCCTCGTCACAGTACTGATACTGAACATGTGACCAAATGACATCAGGATTTCTGGTAGAAAGCCTATCAAAACGTCATATCCACAAAACTGTGCAGTCCCCTTTTTCATTTAATTATCTGTTTAGGGTATGTGTGTCTCTTTATGGAATATTTCTTAAAGGTTTTAAAGAGGTTCTCATCCTCAGCATGCAAGCCAGGTCACAAACAAAATGTAATTTAATTATAAATAAATTACTTCAAAGTATTGCCGCAGTTCCACAAGGCCGAATCCTGGGTCAGATGCGCCGATTTATGACCTCTTTAAAAGTATATTTTACAAAGAGCTGCATGGCTTTGAAAAAAACTGCAATAATTGAAACATCTGTAACAGTGACTTCATGCCCAAACTGACTCAGATTTAGGTAAATAACTGGCAAATAATTTAAACAGAATTCTGAAGTATATAAATAAAGCAAATAACCATAGTACACAGAAACATTACAAATCATTCAGCCTTAAGGCTGGTATATTAGCATGAAAAGTGAACTGTAGAATATATATCAGCATAAAGTATTAAGTTCCCTAAAACAGCTTAAGTAATTTGCTACATTGTTATAAAGTTACCCAATAATAAATGGGTTATAAATGTCTTAGAAATGTAACTTTATACATGCACTGTTATTTTTCAAGTTACATTTGACTTTGTCACTTATTCAAATAGATACACTAAATATTAATGCATTTATTTGAAGTTATTGAAAGTGTTTTGCAGATACAGGATAAAGTGCTTTTCATAACATTCTACATTTCATAGTTTGCAATACAACGTGGAGTTTAAGGTCTTTGATGAGGATCAGTTTTTTTTCCTGGTAAATTGGACTCCCTCCCAAACCACCACGTACATTAACTGTTTTTAGCCCATTCATTTAGCATTTTTTCATATAAGGTTGTATTTCTTACTTGACACAGCCTTCCTTATGTAGTCTGCTGTCCATTCTGAGTTATGGGGTTAATCTTTTCCAAAGAAACTTCAGCTTCACTATCCAAGTTACCCGACACGGCTGGGGACAGTTTCTGCAGTGCTCTAACCGCAAACTCGTCGGTCTTCCTCGACAGCTCCTCGTCCTGACAGAGGATGCTGTGAGGAATCACATACATGACGCTGCCCGCTTTGGGAACGTACCCCTTGGGCTGATAGTGATAAGACGACCCGGGGGCTTCATTATTGTTGATGCTCACGATCTCTATGGCACTGCTGACGGGACAGATTCTATGGCAGCTCAGCAGGATAGAGAACGCTTTGCGGAAGTCCGCGTTGAAGGCATATATGATGGGATTCAGGGACGAGTTGGCCCAGCCAAACCAGACGAAGACGTCGAAGGTTGTGGAGCTGATGCAGGGAAAGTCCGCTCTTACGCTGGGCAGGTGCTGATCACAGAAGGGCACCATGCAGTTCAGGATGAAGAAGGGCAACCAGCAGCATACGAACACCCCCATTATCACCGACAAGGTCTTCAGCACTTTGGTTTCTCTTTTGAAGGACATCTTAAAGGAGCTCTCCGGCTCCACGTTGGCGCTGTCCCCCATGCTGTTGTGCCGCTTCTTGGCACACTCCGCTGCTCTTTCCAGGGCAGAGATCCTCCTGATCTGCTTCTGGGCGATTCTGTATATCCGGGTGTAGGTGACTATCATGATGGCGACAGGAATGTAGAAGCTGATGAGAGAGGATGAAATGGCATACGTCCTGTTCAGACTGGAGTCACAGTTGTCTGTGAAAAGAGCCCCGTAGGAATAGTTGAGCTCTGAATAGCTGCCGGCTGGAGCCTTGTGCCAATTCAGCTGGACAGGAATGAAGGAGATGAGGACAGACAGGGTCCAAGCAACACTGATCATCACAAAAGCTACCCTAGGTGTCATCTTTCGCTCATAGCGGAACGGGCTGGATATCGCCCAATACCTATCGACGCTGATGATGCACAAGTTCAATATAGAGGCAGTGGAGCACATGATGTCAAACGCGACCCAGATATTGCAGAAGGAACCAAATGGCCAAAAGCCTGCTATTTCACTGATGGCTTTCCAAGGCATAACGAGAATGGCCACCAGCAGGTCCGAGACGGCCAGCGAGATAACGAAAAAGTTGGTGACTTTGGAGCGGAGGTGGCGGAACTTTGTGACAGCTGCACAGACTAAGGTGTTTCCCAAGAGTGTGGACAGTATGAGCAGAGCCAAGAAGCATCCAGTCAGAACACGAGCTGGGGAGTCTCTCTCTGCTGAACCACCGTCAAGGACCGTCGTGTGGTTACTATCCATCCTTTCACGTATTGGCAGTAGGAATCACCTCATATTTTCACCCAGGATTTCTGAACACAGCCTAATTATAAGGAGGATGATTACGGAGGGTTAGGCAACAGACGGGACTGCAAGCCAGCGGGACTATCATCCTTAGTAGCAAAAGAGGAAATGGAAAAAAAAAATAACTTTAATAATTATTTTAATTCCAATACACCACATACTCCAAATAGAAGGTTGTGCGTTTTTTTTCCATATAATGACAACATTAGTGGTGCGTTTCCCGATCCGCCGCTTCTAATGACCATCAAGCAGGAGCCTCTATCACCGCTCGATAGCCATCTCAGCTTTTGCAAAACACACATATTTCAGCTTTACGTCTTTGGCCCGCAAAACAAGTTTGGATACCGTGTAATCCAAGCTAGTTTTTATGCTTAAAATTCAAATAAATGTCATATAGACATAAACTTAACATTTTTAATGACACATTGCTCGTTGTTTTTACCTGCATCGAAGCAGGTCAGTATTCAAATTCTCTTTCCGGTAATTTGGAATAAGTTTGTTAATTAAAATCACTGACAGGATGACTTAGGTCAACCCGGACATGTTCACTCATTACGTTACGTGTTTACTTGCTGATTTACACGCGTAAACTAAACGCATATACCTCGACATGAAGATTGATATTGTAGATTTCTTAATAAATATTAGCGATTAAATTGTGGATCGGCGATATTTTTATAAAAAGGCAAAGTCAAACCCATTCTCAGACACCAATTCACAAAGCACTTGCATACATACCTGTCAGCTTTGGAAACACGGAGGAAAACGGCCAATTAGTCCTCTCAAAATTATAGTATTCCTGGGGGAGCGATGACTGCCCCTTCTGTTCTTAAAATTATTTAGTCTTCATTTTTTCATTTGTTATTTTCTCTTCAGTAATTCCGAAAAAGCATACTGGCATAAGTCTTAGAAAGACCGACCATCCCGCATGTAAACTCATTATTTATATATATTTAAAATCACTTCTAAGCTGGATCGTTTTGTCCTCGAAGTTATCTGCGACCCCATTTGCGGAGAAGGAATCGACTGTTCAGTGTGAAAAGGGAGGCGGAGTGCTCGGATCGCTTTCCCTCGGGGTCGGGTTTTATTTTAAGCAGCAGACTCCGATATGATTTCTGCTAGAATTAATTAAATCAAGGAAGACAGCATTAGTCCAACGTGGTGCGCCCCAGTGTCCCGCATGCGCCCGAAGCGGTCTTCCCCGACACCCAGCATCGGAGCTGCACAGTGACGAACTCCAGAGAGGCACAGTGGGGATAACTATTAAATGAGCCGCTATTCTTCCATCGTCAGATGCGATCTTGCGATCCCGTTGTCTTTCCCTGAACACATATGAGCTGCACTTGTCTGAACTGATCCTCTCATACTGACGGGCACAAAAAGTAAAACGATTTGTTTTTCTCGGAGAAGCAAAATTTCCACACATGCATGTCCTCAACAGGTAAGGAAAGACACCACAACATTACTGCAAATACTTTAAAGAGTATGTTAACGCTGTGCAGTTAATATAGCCAAATGTCAACTGATTACATTTCGGTGAAAATCACACGCCTCTCCTGTTGGACAACGACCCATAATTTAAGCATAGAAGAGGATGTACATTATTTTTACAGTTCTAGTGAAATCCTACGTTGGCCCCGAAATTATTTACATAGTGGTTCAATGAGGCCACCTAACGGTGAAAGTGCTAATTATTCAACAATAATACCAACGTTTCAAATTTCGCGTACTGAAAATATAGACGCGCATGCAGCTATTTTAATATTATTTAATAATATTTTTAAATATAATTTCTATTAAGTCCTGGGTTTAAATGACGATACTGCTCCACAAAATATTTAAGAAATTTGGATTAAAAAAAAAAAAACAAAAACTTTGCATCTACACAGAGCAATAAACTATAAAAAGTTGATAGCTAGACAACATATCGGATGGTCTTTGAATCCCTTTCAGTTTTTCCTGTCACATCGCTCGTTGTAAGGCGGAGTCGATTTTAAAGCAGTGTAGCCTAAACGTTAGACTGACGTTATTTGGCATTTTAACAATTAAGATATGAGTATGTGATAAATTACCTTAACGAATGGGTTAGTCTGCAGTGTAATTAACTAGTGACAATGATACCTTATTTTAAATAATTCAACAGGCGATGGAATCAGTGCTGAAACTCAGTTATTGTCACTCTGAGTGTAGAAAGCACAACTCAAAATGGCAAATGCGGTACAAACACCCTTGTAAGGGGCTTTTATTTATAAATGAGCACTGGTACAAAGGCACAAACAGGTAACAATGACCAGACTAAGGAACTCAACACTGAGAAGCACTTAAATACAGGACTAACGAAGGAGCAGACAAGTGGCAGCTGTGAATGCTTAACATGAGGGCAGGCATGGACACACAAATTACTAGTGTAATTGCATTTTGAGTAATTGTATTTACATGTGTTTTGTGGATACTTTTATTCTAAGCTACTTTTATTCGTGCACAGGCATGGTACAAGGTTTAAACTTTGAGGCTAACAATGGCAGGGGGATACACGGGTGAGACATACAGGTTATACAATGAGGGGTAATTAACAGCACACACGACACATCTACATTTCAACACCTGCAGAATATATAAAGACCAGCAGAGGAAAAGGACAAGGGCAGGCGCATACATACACTAGTAACCAAGGCTAGATGAGATACAGGTTATTACCGCTTAAACACTAGAGCAGGGAGTCATGAGAAATTGCAACAGGGTTGTTAAAATCTTAACTAGTTCTGATATAAAGGAACCCAAGGTTTTAGCTTGTGCTACACCAGGGGTGGCCAATCCGCAAAGGGCCGGTGTGTATACAGGTTTTCACTGCAACCCCCTAATTAAATCACAAATTAGAGGATTGTTTGGCTGAAGAGTCCTCACACCTGGGTTTGAACAGCTGACCTACAGGTTATCCCAAAAACCTGCATACACACCGGCCCTTTGCAGATAAGATTGGCCACCCCTGCGCTACACTAACAGGAAGACTATTCTATACTCAAACTACACGCTGTGTAATGAAGTGCTTTCTCAAATCCAGTTTAAAATGTTCTCCCTCTAATTTACGCCTATGGTCACGAGTTCTTGTATTTGAACTAATATTGAAGTAACTATTTGGTTAAACAGACCTGTTAGAATCTTATATACCTGGATCATGTCCCTCCTTAGTCTCCTTTGCTTAGAGGCTGAACACATTCAGCTCAGCTAATCTCTCCTCATAAGACAATCCTCTAAGACCAGGAATCATTGTAGCCCCATGTTGAACCCATTCTAAGGCAGCAATGTCCTTTTTAAGGAAAGGTGACCAAACCTGCACACAATATTCTAGGCGGGGTCGTACTGTCAGCTTCACCAGACCATATCGATATCACCCCGGTCCTTTCCATGAGGGCACTGTCAGATTCAGCAGACCATCTCGATATCATCTCAGCCCTTTACATGAGGGCATTGTCAGATTCACCACACCATCTCGATATCACTCTGGTACTTTCCATGAGCCTACTATCAGATTCACCAGACCATCTCGATATCACCCCGGTCCTTTCCATGAGGGCACTGTCAGATTCAGCAGACCATCTCGATATCACCTTGGCCCTTTGCATAAGGGCAATGTCAGATTCAGCAGACCATCTGGATATCACCTCAGTCCTTCGTATGACAGCACTGTCAGATTCAGCAGAATATCTTGATATCACCTGGGCGCTTTGCATAAGGGCAGTGTCAGATTCAGCAGATCATCTCGAAATCACCCCAGTCCTTTCATTGAGGACACTGACAGGTTCACCACATACCATCTCCATATTACCCTGGTCCGTTCCATGAGGGTACTGAAAGGTTCATCAGTTACCATCTCGATATCACCCCCGCCTCTTTCTGTGAGGGCACTGTCAAACTCACCATCTTAATATCACCTTGACGCTTTGCATGAGGGCACTGTCAGATTCACCAGACCATCTCAATATCACCTGGATCCTTTCCATGAGGACACTGACAGATTTATCAGTTACGATCTCGATGTCACCCTGTCCCTTTACATAAGGGCACTGTCAAACTCACCAGACCATGTCGATTTCTCCTTGGCCCTTTGCATCACGGCATTGTCAGATTCACCAGACTATCTTGATATTACCTCGGCCCTTACCATGAGGGCGCTGTCAGATTCACCAGACCATCTCGATAACACCCCGATTCATTCCATGAGGACACTGACAGGTTCACCAGTTAGCATCTCGATATCACCCCGGCCCACTCCATCAGCGCACTGTCAGATTAACCAGACCATCTCAATTTCACTTCGGTCCTTTCCATGAGAGCACTTTCAGGTTCACCAGTTACCATCTCGATATCACCTTAGCCCTTTGCATCACAGCACTGTCAGATTCACCAGACCATCTTGATATCACCTCGGCCCTTTGCATAAAAGCACTACCAGATTCAGCAGACTATATCAATTTCAGCCTGGTCCATTCAATGAGGGCACTGTCAGATTCAGCAGACGATCTCGATACCACCTCGGCCCTTTGCATGAAGGCAATGTCAGATTGACCAGACCATCTTAATATCACCTGGGCCCTTTGCATGATGGCACTGTCAAACTCACCAGACCATCTTAATATCACCTTGGCGCTTTGCATGAGGGCACTGTCAGATTCAGCAGACCATCTCGATATCACCTCGGCCCTTTCCATAAGGGCACTGTCAGATTCACCAGACCATCTTGATATTACCTCGGTCCTTTCCATGGGGGCACTGGCAGGTTCACCAGTTAGCATCTCGATATAACCTCAGCCATTTGCATCACAGCACTGTCAGATTTACCAGACCATCTGAAGCCCCCTCCTTATGAGCAAAATGTACCAAAAGGGAGCCCACGACTATATGTACCATACAACTGAAGACTCCCCACATAAAAAGTAAATAAAAAAATACATATAAACTTGTACCTTGATAACCACCAGGATCAGCTCAGCCTATAGTAGAGACTGATGATATGTGCATTATATGTGTAAGAGATCTATGTACAAAAGCTTTAATTTAATAAATTCAGATCATCTGAAGTCACACAGCAAAATCAACACATTAAGGTCTAGTTTCAGTTCAAACCAGAGCAAAGGAAACATGGGCTGAATTATTTTGGGCAGAATGCTGAACGGAGATAGATGACAGAGGGATAAGACAGGAAGGTATGGCAGAGGGATCAGATGGGGAAGTGACCGGAAGTGGAAAGTTCAAATCCAGAAAGTACAAATCCAGACCAAGGTTTTGTTCCAGTAAACCAGTGGAGTATGAAGAGTTACAGTCACAGAGTACTCAACTGGTCAGTTGAAACAAAACCTTGGTCTGGACTTCAACTTTCTGGATGTGAACTTTCTACCACTGGAGGTGACATTTATTAAGGCTGGCTTGGAAACATAAAGGCTGTGTGAGCCACTGATAGAGAAAAAGCACCAACTAAGGAAGCATATAAACCTGCAATGAGGGTTACTGGCCCCACATTGCACCAAGTAAGTTAGAGATATGGGACTGGAGGACAAAGGAAGGGTGCATCAAATTCATGGGTCACATGGATATGAAGAGCAGGAGAAGCTGCAGGCCAGAGAAGTCTAAAGCTATTACCACAAAATTCAAGCAGAAATCGGAGAGCGGTCCTTTGGAGACACACTTGACGAAGCATCAGAACTGCAAAAATCACTGCAAAAATGGGATCACAAATTTCAATACCAGAAGACGGATCATTTTGCATACAAAGCACAATTAGATTTATCCAGTGTTGGTTTACATCCAAAAACCAGTCTGATTTCCCTAGAGGGTGTTTGCCGATTTCTGAGTTGACATAAGTTGTACCACTTCACTCCATGACAGTGTATGAGCAGAGGTCCTGTCATTGTCCAGATGGCTGTTGGAGGTCAGCTTTGTTGTCAGTATCAAGTCTTTCGGTAATGGGATGCCAGTAAGTCAGCCAACCATCCACCTCATCAAAGCCCTCTACCAACTCTCTACAGGTCCCATGAATGATGTGAGCAGCCCGGAGAGCCAGCCATGGAATGAATCTGGTACAATACTGTGAGTGTAGGGGCACCCCAGATTCAGATAGGGGCACCACATACTTAGATATGTTAAAGTAAGCCATGGGTGAAGAAAAGTTTCTGCAAGAACCTTCACGGAAGCATCTGGTCTGAGGTGGCTGAGCAGCACTAATAACAGCTTGTAGCTGCATCATGGACACAGCCAAACTGCAGAGGGTGATCTGCTGGTTAATGTGACAGGCTCATAAGGCTTCTTTGGTGGATGCTTCTCAGTATAGTTTGCAAAAAGATGAAGACAACTAAGTGTGAAGATGTGTATCAAAACGTGCATACTGTAGATACTAAATTAGGTAGACAGAGAGATGCAGCTCAGATATGGCACATAGGAAGAAACCACAAGGGACCTCCCCAGTGACTAGTCAGCTTCCCGTCTAATGTTCCTTTGAGGTGGAGGTCAACTTAGATACCCTGTTTCTTGTGGGCTGTCAGCAGGGGAGGTGTATAGCTCAGTAGGCTGAGTTTCTGTGCCTGTGATTGGAAGGTTGCTGGTTTGCGCCCCAGCCTCTGCTGAACAGTTGCATGAGCAAGGCCCTTAACCCACAGCTCCCTGGGCACTGCAAGGTGGCTGCCTCTGTACTGTGCTCATAGGCAAACTATTATTGATCTATTCTCAGCTACAGTGTCCCATACAGAGATCAACGTGGCACACAGTTAGTTTATGAAAGCAGGAAAGCCCAGTCTGCAGGGTAAGAAGAAGCTCACTATGATTAATCAGGTCTGGAACAGTATTTATTATAATTGGTGATGTATCGGGCTGTGCAAATATCTTTTGTGGACAGGCACCAAAGACACAAAGTCACATTGTTACAGCAAGGACAATTCTGCATGCAGTGCAACAGTGGAAACTGAATTAAAAGTGGACAAGTACAGGCACTCATCATTCCAGAATATTCCAGAACATGCAAATAACAATACAACTGACAGCAAAGCCATAAACTGGACACATACCCTACAGCGAAAACGGAGGACTAGTCTGCAACACCAGCAGAAAAATCACCTTTACTAAGTCAACAAGTTGTTGTTCAGTGTGCCCTAATTATAACAAATCTAGTGTAAGTACCATTTGTTATAATCGGGGTGCACAGGTGATACCCTGCATGACACCTGTTGTATTACTGTTGCAGGGCTACATTGACTGTGAGACACGCACAATTCAACCAGTTCACACGCTCACATGCCACATCTTGTATTTCTCACATTGTAAAGAAAAGGATAACTCCCCCCAGGTTGACCTGTTACATAGAATTAATTAATGAGGTCCAGCCACATTGTCATGCCCCACTCGTCCGCTCCGCCCGTGTGCCACGCCCACTCATCCACCTCATGTGGAATCCCCATGTTTTCCCCTGTCCAGTCATTAACGTTGCGACGTCCGTCTTGGTCCGTCTTTGATGCTCATGTTTCGTCTCCCTTTTAATAAACCCTCATCTACCCGATTCCTTGGCTCTAACTGCTGCTTCCCCGCTCTGTGCCTGAGCGAACCAAAACACATCAGATTTTTCCGCCGTGTTACAGTTTTTTTCAATCGCTAACAAGCGCTTACCCATACTTCAGATACTTTTTCCAAACACTTAACACAGACACACACCTACAAAACACAATTGGCCAAAT
>JAODLC010000002.1:5602026-5620180 GCA_026781145.1 Hippopotamyrus pictus
GTGAAATATTTTAAAATGTCAAGGCATGTCAGACTACCCCGAAAGTGGAAAAGAGGCCTTAGGCTCATAAGGGTTAATGACAGATGGTTAGATGATAGATGTTAGATAATGGATGAGTAGATGATAAATGATTAAATGATAGATGATTAAATGATAGATGGTTAGATGACAGATGGTTAGATGACAGATGGTTAGATGACAGATGGTTAGATGACAGATGGTTAGATGATTAGATGATAGATAATAGATGTTTGGATGATAGATGGTTAAATGACAGATGATTAAATGATAGATGGCTAGATGATAGAGAGGGTGACGGGGAATACATGGCTTTCATTCTGACCGCCCCCTTTCCAGTTAATATAATTTTCAGGATCCAGGATCTGTGTACTTATCTACTTTTCTTTAGGTGGTTTGCTCCTCTTCAGGAGCTGCACTGGGCCTTACTGACTTTCTATGGACTGGTTAGTCATTTTTAGAACATGCAAATATAAGTTCTGCTAAACGTTTCACAGAACCAGAAAAAGGCATATAGTGAGAATTAAAGCTCTCAGTATCTTTCTAGATAGTGCCTCTGCCAGGTAGTACCACTGCACACGTGCGACTCTCATGATGAGGCAGCAAGCACAGAAATATGATACTCTGACTAAACATTTCATACCAAACATCAGCACAAGCTCTTTCATTGTCGGACAACAAATGATCTTCAACAGCAATGACATATTTTTAATAGCATTCTTGAGTCAAGTCTACAATAAACATAAAACTGAACATTACTGTACATATACTGAACTTCATCATACAAGCTATTAGAGCTAAGCAGTCAGTTGTGGGGGGGGGATCTTGTCATTGGTAGAACTGAGCTGTGTAAGGGGTTCAGCACAGCAGATATCCTGGACATGAACAGGAAGTGCAAATTGCAGATGGATGTTTGACAGGTGTATTTCGAATAATGCAACCAAATGCCCAATAATATTGTCTTCACAAATTATGTATTTCTCAGTTTCTCATATGAGCTACATTTTATATTAAGGGATGAATGCAGACCTACATCTTCTTATACCAGAGATTAACCTTAGCGAGTACCAGACCTGCGAAGCACTTTTTTTTTTTTTCTTCTTCAAAACGGTTCCAGAAAGACGCCAAGGCAACAACACATTGCCCAGGTGATTCTCGGGTGGCTTTTTTGACCCGCAGACCACCAAGTAAGAAAATGTTTGTCTAAAAATTTTCTTCTAGCATAGTGGTCCCCCATTTGCTCATCTCACTACCTGTGAATCTGGTAGTCTGCTGGAATTTAAAGGGGGAAAAGTGCAAAAATGGAAAAGCATTTTGAACATATAACTCAATATTCGTCTTCATCATTACTGACTCAGATGGAAAACTGCTGAAATACACGCAACCCTCTATGCTGATGACGGTTCCCTCGGCTGAACCACTTTGTCTTACACCATCAGTACGAAGAAAAAGGAAATGAGCTGAGTGAGAAACCAACAGAGAGGAGTTTTGAATCTGTTGAGCAGTACAATACTCTTCAGTGTCCTTTTCTGCTACCGATGAGCCTCTAGTGGGACTTTTTTTCGACATTTTAGTGGGTGGCGACAGGGGGGATTTTGAACTGTAGGGAGGATTTTTTTGACAAATTTTCAAACTTATCTGAGATTGTTTCAACACCAAACACCATTAGAGGAATGTCGGGGATTCACTGGATTCCCAGTGTGGCCGTTAGGAATCCACCAGGTAACCTGAAATAGAACATACTATCTGCGGTCAAGAAAAACAGGGGAAACCCCATCACAAGTGAACAGACTGGCGATCATCTAAACCAAGATCGTCAACCTACATCATAGACCTACACAATAAACTCATGTCTATTTGCATGAAGAGACTGAAGGTAGATGGCTACTCTATCATACCAATATGATATGATGCGGAGTGCAGAAGAAAACTTGTTTGTGCAACTAATTCAGGGAGGAAAGTCATTCCCATGCAGACGCCACGTTTTCAGATTCTTAGCTTATTGTAACATATTGACACACTTACGGATAATGTCATATGGGAAGTAGGAATGTTCCTGACTTCTTCATGCCTCAGTAAAGACTGTCTGCAGTTACCATAGACACTCCTCCATGATCCGTACCTATCTCCTTGTAGTTTCCCAGTTCCCCATCCCAAGTCCTTGAGCTGCATCTGTCCCAGTACCTATCTCCTGGTAGTTTCTCAGTTCCCCATCACGACTCCTTGATCTGCCTTCTGTCCCAGTACCTATCTCCTGGTAGTTTCCCAGTTCCCCATCCCGACTCCTTGATCTGCCTTCTGTCCCAGTACCTATCTCCTGGTAGTCTCTCTGTGGTTTACTGATCTCCCATCACAAACCCCTCTACCCACCATGCTAAATTTGTCACTGCCAATGCAGTGAAGCACAGACTAAGAGCCCAACTCTGTCAAGTAAGCTCCTCTATTTCCACATCTGATCAACAACTAATTCAACACCTCCTGTCAAGAGAGGTGATCAACATGCTTATTGAATGAAATGATTTGTGGTTTCTGAATCCAGCGCTATTATTCAGGTGAAACACATCATTTTGAAACATCTTTTATTCTGCTGCCTCTTGAGACTTGGGTTAATGCTTAATCATCACTGGTGAATTGCACCTCAAAGCTGGAACAAGAGGCCTGACTCACACCTGAGGCAGGAGAGAAACCAGTGTGAATTGAAATGGAACCAGTCCACCATGAATCACCTTCTCGTATCCTTGTCGGGAACCTCGAGGTCGACTGCTCTTAGTGAGACAGAATGGCTAACCTTACAATAATTCCCCCTCCCCTCCTTCCGTTAGTGCAAAATTACAATTAAATTTTGGTTCTTTGGAAATACACCTGTTGGGTAGTTCTGATTACAGCCTAATTTTTAAATTAGTTTCTGGGTGCGTCTGCAAAAACATAAGTTAGTGACTTTTTAAAATCGACTGATATACCTGTGTGTTAAATTTACCACTTTATCACTTTATGAATGAACTGCAGACTAATGAAAATAAATATGGATGCAGTATATTCATAGTAATGGTAAAACATACCATAACGTGGTAATCATAATTATTATTTATGATCTGAGTTTGTAGTACAGCACTATAACATAGAGGCCCGCACAGTGTAACAGAAAAGCTAAAGCAGCTATAAGATCTAATCACCTCACTTAACTGAACATGATATATTTTATAGGACTGTTTTTTGGATACATTTCAGTTTAAAAAACAACATCATAGCAGCGTCTTCCTTGGTACCTGCATTATGTTCCGCAGGTTAGCCACACTGCCGAATATCTCTTCTAGAAACCACAAGCCTGGTACAATACTAGAGTGAGATCTTTTAGATCTTTCAGCATGTTACAACAGTTTATTTCTGAACACATTGCTATATCAAGGTCCTAATATCACCGCCACAGTAGACCTCTTGTTTCTGTGATAGTTACAGAAAGCAATTACATATTTAGAAAACAATTGCATAATGAACGTCACACAACATAAACAGCTTAACTGCAAGTCGTGGACAGACTAGAACAGCCTCATCCAGGCTGCTTTATCTATCGTGGGAATATAACAGTAGTCAGAAGCTGGCCTGACTCTGGTAACTTCTGGGCTGCAAGAATGCCGCAGTTCCTAAACAAAGGTGACAACTCTTCAGATCAATGTGAGAAACCTTTTCTTCACACTGACCAAAATTTATAAAAAAACATTCAGCAGAACATGCCCATTTAAGCAAACAGCAAATCTTTCCAAGAAAAAGCAAAAATTAATCCCCCCGTGACATTTGCTTAGGCCTGTTCCATTGGATGTGTCCCTGTCCCATTACAGATACACATTTTGTCTCCATTCTCCCAAAGAGACTCTTCTTACGCAGACGGGGGGGCCTTGTAGAGACACAGTCAAGCAGCCTACAGTTTGAAGATGGGAAAATCTGTCTATGAATGGCAGAAGCTCCTCCGCACAGTCTTATAGAAAAATGACACCAGGCTGTAGCAGATGTGCGGCTGTTGGGGCGGAGACAAGCCTGATGGTGTGGTGATATCAAGACCGAAAGATTCTGCAAGGCCTACATTTCTGGTCACACTGATACTTTCCTATTTTCTTCTGTTAGCATAGTTTTAGGTTTTAACCTTAGCTGACACTAAACAAGCACTGAAAAACAATGGGCCATATAAACAATCATTTAAAAAATAGTACAAAGGTGCAATAACAATTATATACTGGGATGAACATGAGTGGTACGCAAGTACGCTTTCGCCTTTGAACCGAAATCGGTTGTTGTAATGCACATAAAATACGCATTTGCGCTGCTATGACAAGACACTACCGTCCATTTTAAGTTCCATATGCTACCTTCATTTGCGGTATAAAAGTTTAAAATGCACAGTAATTTCTTGTCATAGCAGCGCAAATGCACATATAATACGTACACATCTGCGCTTTTAAAACAATCGATTGCCGCACGTATCACTTTTACAGGTTTATGCACACTTGCATAGCAATTAAGTGCAACCCTGATTACATACTCATCCCACCCTTTGTCTAGGATGATGCCCAGGACTAGTGGGTGAAGCTATTTGATGAAAGGTGCAGTATATTTAGTATTAACACACCGGAAGACCTTTCTCCTCCATTTTATCATATAATTATAAATTATATTATATTATACACTCACATTTCCCGTAGTTTGTCTGAGGCCGCAATCCTGCTCGGCAAAGGTGAAGTTTAGCCAAATTTCCAGTAGATGGCAGTAACCTGCAAAGAATATGAATTAACTTATGCACTTCGGTTTTCTTAAATTGTTGTTTTCATGATGCTGGTTGAAACCCACGCGAAATCCGTGAATCTTTCCCACCGATCGTTCAGCTCCGTCCCAGATCAATAAGTTATCATCAAAAGGTTGGGATCTCTTTGCGAGGAGCCTGATCCTGTGTGGCTTCGGCTTTTTGAGATGACAATAAAGCAGCGGTCCTGGGGACTCACTGTTATTGGCTGATTAAGAGGTCATCAACAGGTGCTGGAACTGTAGGAAAAGCCTTTGATTGATCAGGCACCAAGGGTGTAGATTTGGGTTTGTGAGAGTAGCATGTGTGTTTAGGGGTCAGGGCTGATTTTGTCCCTTCGAATGCTGAACCCAAACCTTTGTCCTTGTCAGGCACATAATAATAATGATACTTTATTGATCTCTGAGGGGAATTTCTCTCCTCGCCTACTCCATCATGGTCTTCATAACACACAGAGACACGTAGGTGAGAGTAAGCTTGTCAGCGGTACCCATGGAGCTGGGGGTTAAGGGCCTTGATCAAGAGCCGACAGTCATGAAAATTTTGCAAGGCCGGGCTTGGAGCAGTGACCTTCTGATCACAGGAAGAGCAGCATAGCCTGCTGAGCCACACGCTGCCCCCCAGGTATCTCGTCCACCACATATACTATCACCATGCTCTGGAGACCTTCATGAAAAGGGCGACAGGCAAAATCAAGTTTTCCTTCCATGACTTACCTGCTGTGGCTGTCAGGCACCAAGCTGCCAGATCACAAATATGGAATCAGCCTAATACAAAGTTTGGCTATTATATGCTGCGAAACTACGCATGACATACAGAGGTACTTTATCTACTTTAACAGACCCCAATAGGTGCTTTGCTCTGCCAGACAGAATTTTGGACAAGATTAAGGTCAATGGGCTACTGGCTAGTTCAACAGTAACGGTAACAGAATTATAACAGAATCTGGCTATAATTTGAAAAGTACTGACTTGCTTTGTTTGAAATACAATCAGTTCTCTGTTGTTGTATCCCATCTATCAAATTATACTGCATAATGCAGTGATGCAGCAGCATTCAAACAGCCCTTCTAGGCTTGACATATTTATTCTGATTCTCCCTACCCCCACCAAAACACACTGATATATATTAAATAATGTGGTCAGACAGATAAAGTGTTCATATTATTTTTAATACTTCTATAGGTTGCAGTTTCGAAATAAGTCTGCCCTCACACTGCTCTGTTGTCCCTTTACCCGCGCCCCCTGCAATTCCTCTTCGCCCCACCAGGGGGAGACATGTTCTTTTTATTATGAATCCGCTCGTTACTGAGGCCGATTCACTATGCATGCAGTGCGAGGACAGAACATGTACCTAAAATGACTATAGTCCTGTATCACACAAACTCATTTTATCATATGGATTAGTTTTATTTGTTAGTGTTGCTCTTATTTTAAAGGAACTTAATTATTCTAGAATTATTTAAAAATCTTTCTTACATCACAAACATGATGTGACCATTTTATGCGAGCCACCCCACTCCATGTCAAACTCCTTCGGATGCCACTGGTTGCATGTGCATACCGTCATGTGATATTAGCACTGCACATTGTGCAAGTAAACTGTGGTGCAGTGGGCAGCCCTGTTGCCGCACAGTGCCTGCGTGTGAAACTCGCATGTTCACCCTGTGGGTGCATGCAGATCCCCCCATTTCCTCCCACTGTGCAAAAAAAAAAAAAAACATATTCGGTAAAAGCGTTGCCGGGTTTGGAGAGCAACAGTGACGTAAAACTGAAGAGACACTTATTTACTGCTCACAATGTTGCACATTACAATTTACTATCTGGTTATTTCCACTAACAGGTCTGTGAGAATTGCCAGGTTATGTTACCATCAAAAACTAGTGGAATTAGCATTTGCTTGCATAAATTTGCATTACGCATCTGTTCCCTTTAGCTGTTCTGTAGTACTTTATGTAGGCGGTTGGAAATTTTCAAATTCCGAGTTATGGGGAATGAATTAATACACTATACAGACCAAAGTAAGGGAGACCTGGCCATTACACCCACAGGACCTTTCATGACAGCCCATTCTAAATACATAGGCGTCAATATGGAGCTGGTTCCCCCTTTGCAGCTATAGCAGCTGCCAGTCTTCTGGAAAGGCTTTCCATGAGATTTTGGAGTTTGTCTGTGAGAATTTTTACCCATTCATACAGAAGAACATTTGTGAGGTCAGGCACTGCTGTGGGATAGGAAGGCCTGGTTCTCAGTCTCCATTCTAGTTCATCCCAAAGGTGTTTGATGGGGTTGAGGTCAGGGCTCTATGTAGGCCAGTCAAGTTCTTCCACACCAGACTCACCCAACCATGTTTTTATGGACCTTACTTTGTGCACTAAGGCATAGTCATACTGAAACAGAAAAGAGCCTTCCCCAAGCTGTTCCCACAAAGTTGGAAGAATTGTCAAAAATGTTTTGGTATGCTGAAGCATTAAGGGTTCCCTTCACTGGACCTAAGGGGCCCAGCCCAACCCCTGAAAAACACCCCCATGTCTATTACGGTGGGGTATCACAAAGGAGAGACAATCCACATAGCTGCTCTCAACAAAAGGGGTTTATTTAAGAACAAAAGAAGAACCATAAAGTAAAGGGACCACAACGGGTCAAAACAAAGCTGGCTAAAGCATGGAGCAACACCTGGAACCTCAATACTAAAGGCAGGGAGGAACACAGAAGCTACAATAACTAACAACTACAACTAATAGTCACACAGCAGCACAGGGAAATAGCCACAGTGGGGCACTGAGGAACAGACCAAAAGCAGGCACTTAAGTACACTACCAGCAGGACAGGTGATAACCATAACAAACCAACCAATCACTGAGGGCTCGGGGCAACAAGGAACAGGCCGGTACATTACAATTAACAGGCACTGGAGACTAGGAAACAGTAACAAACACTGAGGGCTACCAACACTTGGAGAGGTCAAGGAGCAGAAGTAAAACAACCGTACAGTAAAATTAACCATACAGAAACTAGGGGATAAAATAAAACCAAAAAAATTAACTGAAGGTGAGATGGGCCTCAGGCCAGCTTTGAGCTCATGATGGAAGGGATGTTCACCTCGGGGCCACACACAGCCCACTGAGCCACACAGCACCCTAGGATGCAGAGAAGCACCAGTGGGAACTGCAAGCCAAAAGGGGAAAAGGCCCACGGGACTGGGCAAGTTGACACAATGCAATCCGGAATGGAATAATATGCAGAATATTCCTTTTTTTACTTCAGATAATCCATGCATATCAACGCAGATCACCGGTATCTTTTCGACCAATCAGACGGAGGTGATGCAAACAGCTTGGTTTGCCCATAGAGGTAAGCAGGGCCATGTCAGCATGGCTATGACTTGGGTACGGCTTGCATACTTTGCAAGGGAAAAACGACCAGTTTGCAGGGCACCTAGGGTACGGCTCGAGACTTGGCGGCAGTGCAAAAGCACCATAAGGGAGTTGGCAGTGCCTAAATTGACTATGTGTGAGTGACAGAGCACCCTGCAGTGGGCTCTCGCCCCATCCAGGGTTCCTGTCTTGCACCAATTGTATTACAGTAGCCCCTTCACATTCACAAGGATTAGGGGTGGATGATCCCCGCGAAAATGAAACCTGGCGAATAATACTTTGGCACCTCTAACATTGACCCGTAACAGTCTGCTAGCCTAAACGATAACATCAAAAGTCTACTTTTTTTGTTTTTACCAATCTCTAACTACTGCACTGTTCCTGTTCTGTTCTATTCTGTACTGGTGCTCAAAAGTAAAAAGCACAAGAAGTGTGGTCAGTACCTTCAAACATTGAAATACATACACCCAACAAAGACTGTAGTCCTGTAGCAGACAAAATCATAATATCACATGGATTAGTTATTTTTTTTAGCCATGTTTAATCATGAAACTGTAGCCTAGACAGTGCTAGTCTTGTTTTATTTCTGAAATCTTTATTATTTATTTCTTATCTTTCTTTCTTCACATCATTTCACGATGTGACTATTGCCAGTGTGTCCATTGTGATGTTGCGATACTTCTAGCCATTGATGCGTGTGCGTGTTTTTAATGGATAGTTCAAGTAGATCTGCTTGCAAGAACATTAAAGTTACAGTAGTAATAAGCTTGAACTCAATTCATGACTAAAGTTATACTAGATGCATAGCAGTGAAAAGTAAACATTTAAGGACGTTTCTACAGGAAGTGACCATAAATGGTATTGGGTGTGTGCGCATGTATGTGTGTCTGTGTGGTTTCCAAAGAGAGTGCAATTTTTAAAACTTTTAAAACCTAGTTCACATAGATAGCATAGTGTTATATTATTATATGTGTTAATCCAGAAGGATTTAGTAACAGCTGTTATTGCCTGTAACACACCTTAATCACAGCAGCACAGTTGCACAGAATTCAGCGCATTGTGCGAAACAAGCAGGCTACCGTTAACCTTTCTGTCTATCTTATCAGTGATTTCATGATTGATTACAAGATTCAACAAAGTATTTTCCAAGCCACAGACAGGCAAGTATGACTTTTTGTTATTCCGGAAGTTTTTTTCTTTCTTTAACCACAAAAGGCTTTGAAAAAAAAAATCCATGACCAGCGGTCCTCTTAGAATATAAATTTCAAATATTACGGACCAGGCCAGAAAAGGTCATATGCCATAAAGACACTGTTGTTTTTTATTAATATATAGCATGTAAAAAACATTTGCTTTTCAGTTGTGTCATCTGCGTTATTTTGATTTATTTATGCCCACAGATTCATTGTTACACAAAAAAATGAAGTTGAGGAGTCAACCTGCTCGGAAGGAAGACTGACGGCAAGGTATACATACAGGAAATGACAGTTTGACTTATTTCAAGACTAGAGATAAACATCAGTGCCTTTGCAGTAATGACGTCAGAATGAGAGAAATGCTGAACCTTAAAGTGTCCCCTTCAAAAAAAAAACTGCGTGGGACATGAATGACTGTCATTATGCACGACTGGCCATTACTAATACCACCTAAAACAGGAATCCTATAAATTTGAACTTACCAAAACCTCACACAAAGTCTTGCGATCATGACGCCTTCCTTTCTCCCACATTCACCTCACAAACCCTGCAACAATGCAAGCTTCTGCCTTTAAGATATGGTAAAGTTGGCTAAATTGGGCCATCAGTCAAAGCCAGACAAGCTTGGAGTGTCTTTCCGCTTTACATTTGAATAGCTCATCTCAGAAAAGTAGCTCACAGTGTTTGCTATAACTGCTCTTCACGTCTCAATAGTTTTGATTGGTATTGTGCCCCCACGGGGTCAGCAAAGAGAAGCTTAAATTTTTCTCATACCGACGTGCCTTGTGCCGCACTTTGATTGTAGTAAAAATTGTAAATTAATGTGTGTATTTATGTTATAAATAGTGTCCTTGTCATTGCTGCTGCTAATTGTCCTTAGTACTGCGCTATTAATCATGGGAATCTGCTTGTTTTTATAAAAGAGCGCACCTGAGTTATTGAAAACATGACCCACCGCAAAAATTCATACTGTATAAAACCTGTGCTAAGTGACCTGGCATATAACATTTAATTTGGCATATAACATTTCATTTGTTTATAATAAGCACAATGAATAAAAAGGAAACACTTGTAAGTTAAATACCTATTATGCTCAGTTAAAATGGGCCACTGAAAATTCAAAAATTTGTAATACATTTGTACGAATGCATTATTATCACTATTATTATTACTATTATTAACAATTATAATAATAAATAATAATAATTATAATAATATCTTAACTGGCATAATTTAGGGCTGGGCAGCATGACAGTGTTACTGGTAATCACCCCAGTGTAGATATCTAACAGTGTCTAATCTGCAATTATCTCCTTCCTAAGGGAATCAGCACATAGGCTGACAGATGACAGAAGGCTTTATGATGTGGCTCTCAGTTCAGCCGTCTAGGCTCATTTTTTAAGCATAGCAATTTTTACAGTGTTCCACAAGCATTGCCCTTTGCAATAATAGTGTGATTGCCATTCTTGAAAGTTGGGAATTTTGGTATTGTCACATCACCAACTTTTATCTTCCATTGAGTAGCCAGAACAGGTAGCCCCAAGATTTTCATGGGGGGGGGGGGGGACGTGGAGTGGTGACAGACATAGGCCTCTGTGATATGGACCAAAAACATGCCTCAATAATTAGAGGCAGAATAACTAAATTGTTCATATCTTCTATGAAGATTTTCATTCTAAGGCAAAGCCACAAGTAAGATATCACAAACACTTTTTATTAAAACAGAGTGAAATGCAGGCTCTCCTTACCTGTTTGCAAGTATAGAACTGCAACTGTTTAGTACATTTTCAATATTGCAAACTACATTGGCATGAGTCCAGAAAGCAGCGTCAATGTAACTCTTTCACGCCACCATGCGTGTCAGCAGCGTTTTTTAATAAGTTTACGACATAGTTTTAAAAATAGGTCTGTGACTGTTTACGAACAAAAAAATTAAAATAAAATCTAGAAAAAATTAGATTTCAAAAAAAAAAATTAAAATCTAAAACCTATTTGGCAACTGGCTCTAAAAACCAGGAAATATGTGCTTCATAACTGGAAAGACCCTCATTTTAAGTTATTACTATTAATAAAACAAATATTTCAAATTACAATATTTTTTACCTGTGAGCTGTTTGCCAATGTTTTAAAACAAAATGAACCAGGTAACAATTCCTGACCTTTCCCCTCCATCAGCGTCTCTGTGAGACACAGCGGACTGAGCTACTGTGATTTTAGCTGCAGCTTCTGGTATCTGTTAAAAATGTTTAATGGAGTCCTACTTTTAATGCACAATAAAAATGTAACAATGAAAAGGGTATTGTGTCATCCTACATCTCGTTTTAAAAATACATTGGTATTAGGGTTGTCACAATATGAGATTTAAACTACATGGTTATCGTGGCCTAAAAAATTCACGATAACGATATAATCGCAATGACTATAGATCATTTGAACAAAATAATTATAAGAATGCTACCAGTCAAATTCATCTTCAAATTTGATTATTTTGTTTTTGTCTCTTTTTGGCACGTGAATTACACTCAGAATAGTGTAACTGTGTAGTGTAAAGATAACCAGCACTAAAGCCCCTTTTGAACTTACTGTTGATCAGCACTTCCTGCAGACTGGAATATCTAACACGCCATCTTTTTCTTACAAGATCTTGCACTGACACCATTAATATTCCTTTTAATGGCATTAGGTTAATTTTAAAATAATATGTTATTTTATTTTAAATTTTTATTTGATCTCATTGATTTGGAGTGACATTAATGTAGCTGTAACAAATGCAAGACCCCGAACTTATTTCAGTTCAGAGTGAATCAAAGGTCACCGCAGTGTTACCACAACACCATGTCGATGGACTGCAGCAATTTAAACTGATGGAGGTATACACTAATATTTAAGATATGGGATATTAAGGTAACGGTGTTTATCTAAAAGCTGGAAATAGAGGATCGGAGTGAACACTTTCATTGACAAGCGAAGAACACACGTTTTTTTCACTCAGTGGAGTCTTTAACACCAGTTGTCGCTAAACAATAAAACGACCACTACATTTTGATGTTAAATCAGTGATATGGTTTAGCGTAAAATAGCAGGATATTTTTTTTGTTTATCTGACTTTTCAGTTAAATAGGAAAAAACTGCACCACACGCACGCAGAAATAAATTGTTACCTTCTAGACCATGATTACACTTGTCTAATAGGATGAATCGGTCTTTCAGTTTGATGTAATTATCAGGAATCCATAGAAAATATTGTATTGTTATGTGTTTGAGTACTTATTAATAATAATTAATATTAGTACATTATTGTATGTGTGGCATCATTCAAGGTTTTGACGGTATCCCTGCTCATTAGATAAAATCTGGCCCAGTTTAGCTGAGTTCAGCCTATCATATTGTACAGTAATAAGCAGCAGACCCAGTTATCGAAGGAGACGAGGAACTGCAGTTTAACAGGAGCAGCTCAATGGTGCCAAATCAGACTCACCACAACCTGAGTTTGAATTTAATTACCTGAATACCACAACCTGAGTTTGAATATGTTTACCTGAACTTGAATTAAAGATACCAAATTTGAATTCATTACCCAAATTTATGTTGCTTGTGTGTTAATGAGAAATCAAGTTCAGGTTGTAAAATTCAGCTCTTAAAAATTTGGGTTATAAGATTCCGGTAGAGATTCAGAAAAACGGTTTGTAAGTGTTTTCTGAGTTTGCAGCGTGTTCTCAGCCACCGTGTTAAGGTGGTGGATGTAGAAAATCCCCTCCCAAAAGACTGGTGAGCTGTCTTGTGATTGGCCAGAACCGTGCTCGATTAGATCCATGCTTGTTCACTGTTTCTGAGAATCCCGGACATTGTCCTTCTTTTCCTGACAGTGACAGCAGAGGACACTAAAAACTCTGGCTGTTGTGCCTAATAGGCAAATATTAGCAATGCAATTTTACAAAATTTGTCAATTATAGTTCAAATATGAAGAGCATTTTGCCCGGTAACATTAGCTGCCATTGGCTGATAAACATTATCAGTATAACTTGCTTGTCCTACATCCTCCACTGCATTCATCCCTACCCCACATCATCAATATGACATTAATATGCACACTAGCCACCAACTGGACAGGGGTGTGACTTACTTAAAGTAACAGTAGACTTAAACTTATTTTTCTGAGACTTTTTTCATGAAAATTCAGCAACAGTATGGACAGCAGAAGTGATGCAGCTGGCTGAGATTTTACCGGAAATACGTCAGCAGCCCTGCGTGCATATAGCGGATCGTGTACATTTTGTTTCCTCCCGGCTTTTGATTGTGGTCATGGTGATTTCATGTTTAATTTATAGCTTTAAATACAAATTAATACCTATTTATAATTAACTCTACTTAAAAACAGGTGGCACGCTGGTTCATGCCCCATCCTAGGTTGTTCCCTGCTTGACCCCCTGCAACCCTGGATAGGACAGTTACTGGAGATAAATGGACAAGGAGTTTGCAAAAAGAAAAATCAAAATTATTCATTGAACTTGAAGAGTAAGTTTTTGAATATGACAGTGGACTGAATGGCACCCCCTTGTGTTTAAATTAGCATCATATTATATTACATAACAGGCTTGGTATCTTTACAGTATATTTTTATATTAAGTGCATGTTTTTAGCCACATCTAGGAGACTAACAACGTACATGTATCTCTCTTACCAAGAGATAACCACAAAAGTAGCATTCACATAAACTTTTTTGGAAATCTGGATTAATTACAACAGTTATATGTTACTGAAATGTCTTTTTCACCTATGTTGTGCTCCAGGAGACAACAAGTGAGAGCAAGTTTGGGGATGGGGTAGGGTCCACAGTGCAGGGTCAGGCAGCATTCGGTGCCCCTGGAACTGGGGGTTTAGGACCTTGCTCAGGGGCCCAACAGAGGCAGCAACAACTGGCCCAAGGATTTTAGCTGGTGACCTTCTGGACACAGGTCACAGGACACAGGTCCTAACCTGTTCAGCCACACACTGACTCCCACTTATTGATAAATTTGCTCTGATCTTAATTCAAAGTCATAAAAGCACAATCTAGTAGTACATTAACCTATAGTTGCATATCATACCAATGCACTAAGAAGTGCTGTACTCTCCTTGCGCGCAGCCGTCTTGCAGATAGTGCTTATGAGGCAATGACAAGCTCTCAGGGAGCAGCTAAGGATCAGCAAGGACATGCCAACATCTGTGTCTACAATGAGGAAAAATACTAGGCAAAGTGGTGTTCATGAGAAGCTACCAGGATGGGATCCACGGCTTTTCAAAGAGAGACATTGATGCAGAGACTAACTGGATGCTCTCTAGTGCTATTGGAGCAATGTTCTGTCACATGGGGCACCGCTTTACTGCCCAAGAATGATGGGGGCGTCGCTTTACTGCCCAAGAATTATGGGGGCGTCGCATTTCTGCCCAAGAATGATGGAGGCACCGCTTTACTGCCCAAGAATGATGGGGGCGTCGCATTTCTGCCCAAGAATGATGGAGGCACCGCTTTACTGCCCAAGAATGATGGGGGCGTCGCATTTCTGCCCAAGAATGATGGAGGCACCGCTTTACTGCCCAAGAATGATGGGTGCCGCATTTCTGCCCAAGAATGATGGGGGCGCCGCTTTACTGCCCAAGAATGATGGGGGTGCCGCTTTACCTCCCAAGAATGAAGGGGGTACTGCATTACTGCACAAAAATTATGGGGGTGCCGTATTATTGCCCAAGAATGATAGGAGGCGCCACATTACTGCCCAAGAATGATGGGGGCACACTTTACTGCCCAAGAATGATGGGGGCGCCGCTTTACCACCCAAGAATGATAGGGGCGTCGCATTACTGCCCAAAAATTATGGGGGTGCCGCATTATTGCCCGAGAATGATGGGGGGCGCCGCTTTACTGCCCAAGAATGATGGAGGCGCCACTTTACTGCCCAAGAATGATGGGGGGCGCCGCATTACTGCCCAAGAATGATGGGGGCTCCGCTTAACTGCCTAAGAATGATGGGGGCGCCGTATTTCTGCCCAAGAATTATGGGGGCGCCGCTTTACTGCACAAGAATGATGGGGGCGCCGCTTTACTGCACAAGAATGATGGAGGCACCGCATTACTGCACAAAAATGATGGGCGCGCCGCATTACTGCACAAAAATGATGGGCGCGCCGCATTACAGCACAAGAATGATGGAGGCGCCGCATTACTGCCCAAGAATGATGGGGGTACTGCATTACTGCACAAAAATTATGGGGGTGCCGCATTATTGCCCAAGAATGATAGGAGGCGCCACATTACTGCCCAAGAATGATGGGGGCACACTTTACTGCCCAAGAATGATGGGGGCGCCGCTTTACCACCCAAGAATGATAGGGGCGTCGCATTACTGCCCAAAAATTATGGGGGTGCCGCATTATTGCCCGAGAATGATGGGGGGCGCCGCTTTACTGCCCAAGAATGATGGAGGCGCCACTTTACTGCCCAAGAATGATGGGGGGCGCCGCATTACTGCCCAAGAATGATGGGGGCTCCGCTTAACTGCCTAAGAATGATGGGGGCGCCGTATTTCTGCCCAAGAATTATGGGGGCGCCGCTTTACTGCACAAGAATGATGGGGGCGCCGCTTTACTGCACAAGAATGATGGAGGCACCGCATTACTGCACAAAAATGATGGGCGCGCCGCATTACTGCACAAAAATGATGGGCGCGCCGCATTACAGCACAAGAATGATGGAGGCGCCGCATTACTGCCCAAGAATGATGGGGGTACTGCATTACTGCACAAAAATTATGGGGGTGCCGCATTATTGCCCAAGAATGATGGGGGCACTGTTTTACTGCTTCACGGCCTACGCTGCCCCTCATTCCCCAGCTCCGAAGGCTTACTCGGGACATTATTAATATTCCAGACTCAAGAATCCATAATATAATCTGACTGTGTTAGGGTACATGAGCTCTAACCACACCCCACATGAGACCAAGAGCCACCATTTCTCCAGGACCACCGTGCTACTAGTAATGAGATAAAGACAAGTTTAGAAAAACCATTCACACCTCTGACAGTCATACATCAATATACAAACAAGAACATGTTTAAAATAAATAATTAACATATGGGGGGGACACCACATAACTGCCCAAGAATGATGGGGGCGCCACTTTACTGCCCAAGAATGATGAACCCTCAATCCAGACAAATCCAATTGTCTTCCAAATTTTTCACGGCCCCTGTCATTCAGAGACCCTTGGACTCGCCCTGACTCCCCTCTTTACGGCACCCCTGCATATATACACACATACATGTGGCACAAGAAGCCACAGTGGCCACCAAATACCTACAGAATATACATAAATGTGCATAAATCAGAGAAGGAGAGGTGTTGTTCCAGAGGACCGTTGCAGGGAAGTTGAGGGTGCAGGCTTGGTGCAGTAGAGTGGCAGGAATCCTATTAGTCCCTGGGGTATGATTGGAGGCAGCAGAGTGTTGAGGAGCTGAACAGCCGGAGGGAAAAAGCTCTTCCTGGTCGTGGTGGTTCTGGCCTGCAGACTGCAGAATCTCCTTTGTAATGGTATGGGGTTAAAAAGACTGTGAGAGGTATGGGAACAGTCTTTGACCTTTTTGATAGCTCTATGGAAGCAGTGGTTTTTGTAGATTTCCTGGATGGCAGTGAGAAGGGAGGATACGTTCTGTTGTTCATTGGATCTGCTGCAGTGACCTAACATAGATGGAGTTGCATGAGCCGTCGGCGACAGAAATGCAGCTTGTTGAATTCTGTCTGTGCTTCCCCAGTATAACGCAGTGAGGATGGCTGGGGGGTTCCTGTCCCATTTTGGCTGCTGCAGAAAGTGCAGCAGACACTTCACCGCTCCAGCAGCCGACCACATCCACCCGTCAGATTGCTCTCTGCGAAGTCAGTGATAAATAATAATAATACCCAGAATGCTTCACAGCTGGCCTATCACTTATCATCCATTTTTAGTGTTCTGCCAGGAATTATGACTTCCTGTTAATCAGACAACTCTGTAGGGCCACTCAGAAGTAATTGATCTATCTCACTGATTAAACGCTAATAAGGAACCAGTATTGTCACAATGGAATTGTTAGAAAATTAGGTGTCCACAGCTAGCACTGCAGTGGGGGGGTTGTGCCAGGAATGTCACACCCCAGACCAGCCCACAAAATAAATAATTCATAAAATTACAAGATCATTGCATTTCCAGACCGTTGTCACCAGCCCACAGCCAGGGCAGCCCACCGAGAATTCTCCTGATTAGCCACCCCGACACTGTCCAGAGGGGTGCCCAGTTAAAAATGTTCAGCACTTCCGAATGTTTATCATTGTTACAGTTCAGTGTAGGGTTGAGTTGTGACAGAATGAGAGTATAGATGGTTATCTCTCTTAAAGACTAGGGGAAATTCTTTTCGCTGTCATATTTGCTGTGGCTAGATATATAAGCACGATCAGAGTTGAACATTCAGCATCTGACGTAAACTTCGCCCATACAAACAAAAATGCCGTGGCGGTTCTAGACCATTCCAGCTGAGGGGCCAGACTGAGGCCAATTGCTCAGTTCGGGGGGCCAGATTCATTTGGAATTCATTTGGAACATGCATTACCTGTGCATGTGGTCACAGGGACACTGGCCCTCCCCTAGATCTGCCCCTCTGAAAACAGGCACCGAAAGTGTGCAAGAAGGCATCTGCTTCCTACAATCAGGAAGGGGGATTAACAGAAACAGCGGCAAAACCAAATATACAATACGGAAGCCACCG
>JAODLC010000002.1:5639763-5651154 GCA_026781145.1 Hippopotamyrus pictus
TTGAAATTTGTTTCACTCTATTAGAAAAGGGAGTTGTATTTCAAAAAAAGTTTGAATCTGAACCTATGTAGTTTGAACGGGGGGGGCTCAATAATGTTCCTATCTAGAAAAGGGGGGCCCTGCAGAGAAAGTTTAGGAACCACTGCCCTAGTGTGTTTTCCTTTGCCCCCCAGATTGCTGCATAACTCAGTGGGCCAAGTGTGTGTCTCAGAACCGAGTACCTAGCTGATCATGCCTTCAGGGTTGGCCTCTGGCTAGCCTTATCTGTTTATTAGTATTGTAATGACCACGCACAGGCGAATCACAAACGAACACTTTAATGGACCTAGTTCGGCCGGAAGCCACGCCAAACTCACAAAAAAAAAAGACAAGCAACAATTGATGTTCCCCAGTATATATACCGGTGTGCGGAACCCGCCACTTCTTTTATCCACTCCACAGGTACCCCACATTCCCGCTATCTCCAAACCCCCCGAGATTGGCTGAAAAGGCTGGGAGGACTGCCCTATAATAAACATTAAATAGTCCTAGTCCTCCAACCGCTACAGTATTTATTTGGGTTTCTGTTTCCCCCATGTTTGGTCTAGTTTGGTTTCCTTGATCTTAGGTTTTCCCTGCGTGTACTTTTGTGGTTTCCAAGTGTAGTAATTGCTAGTCTATGATTATTGTTCCTAGATTTAGTGTTTTCTGTGTCTCTTAGTTCTTTGTTTATTTAGTGATACTGCTTACACCGCTTTCTCCTTGTTCTTGTGCCTCAGTTGATTGGTTAATTGATTATGTCTTGACACTTGTTCCTTGTTTGCTCCAGTTTTCTGTGTATTTACGTGTCTGCCCTGCTCTGTTCTCCAGTCAATCATTTCGGTTTGTTTCTGCATGCTTTTGCTTTTTCTTAGCGTTATCTGTTTTGTTTTAATAAACTCCTTTGTCTTGGAGCTATACGTGGATTGTCACTTTCTTCCTGCCTGTCACGCCCCAAATCCGTAACAGAAAACAGTGTTTGTTTTGAAATTATTTATTATTAAAACTGCAATCACAATGCGGAACAGTTCCAGTCGAAAGACAATGCGCGTCTGTAGACGTGTCTGAATAACAAAATCTAAGAGACACTTATATGCACTTTGTAAAAACAGTTATGAAAAATACGGAGTAGTACAAAAACCTAATACAATAACAGTCATAATGAACTAATTCGCATGTTCTCTGCAACAGAGTTTGAGCAGATATCCGTAGCGATAAACTCCCATAACCTATAATTATTTATCAGCCTGGTCTGAATTTTCAGGCAAAAGTGCCCTAAATGCCAAAGGGAGGCGATAATTGCAGAGGTGGTTTCTGCTTTGCTCCTGTCGTACTGTAGGCTACATACATTCGGATGATGTCATCTCGAATGATTTGGCATGTTTGCTTGTGTTTTCACGGAGCCCCTTGTCATGGTAGAAAAAAATATATTATTTCGTAGTAATTCGTGCTCTCGGGTTACTAATTCGTGTGCTCGAATTAATCACTAATCAGACAGCATGAATTGCAACTTGTATTAAATCGTTTCGTTGTGCTTTCTAAACCAGAACCTTAGAAAACAAATAACCCCTAATATGTAGCTAAAATGACGTATTCAGATGAATTGTGGCTGCATATAATCAATGAAAAAAATATAATTATCTAATAAAATTATTTAGGGTATCATTATATAGACAAGTTTCCCTTTTGGGTGGGGCTTCCTAGAGGATGGGGCCCCCTGGAGGACGGGGCCGGTGTGGCAGCACCAGTTGCACAACCATTTCAACAGCTCGGCGTACGTTAGTGAGGGACTTCGGCTGAAGTTTGAAATGACTAACGGAGTGAGGGTAATGGGAGGGGACTAATAAAATGCAGAGCAGTGGCTGGCTGCCCCCATATTGGTCACAATTTCATTCATCGCTGCTGGCATTTTATGAATAATTGAGATGGTGGTGTCTTGGTTCTGCTGTCCCCTGCTCCCCCCCTCCCCCCACACAGCGATTCCCGGTGCCTTAACACGTACCCTGCCTGAGAGAGAGAGCCGCAGCAGAGTCCGGGAGACAGTTCCTGGCAATTAAGCTGTGCTCTCATCCCCAATCTGTCAGGCATGATTTCCACTCCAGAAACATCTCAAGCAAACTTCCCGTCTCACAGCACCTATTGCCTCAGTCCTTCCCACGGTGATGCTCTTTGTCATCACACACCACATTACTTATTAACTTACCTGTGTAAAGAGGAGCATTGACTTGTCAAGGATTTCTGCTCGGTTTCGAGCAAAGTCTCACGATAAGGCCTTGTGTCGGTATCTCAGGGCCTGCATCTGCGCCACGTCCCCTCTCTGCTTGGGGGGCCGATGTAAGAGCGACCTGTGCTACATCTCTGCTGTTGTGCTTTTGGAGCAGAGCCCATGAACTCACATGGCATCACCGTAAACGATAGTTTACAGAGCAATAGTTTTACATACAATGAAAGACGCACACATTCCCTTTGGCCAAAGCCGGTGGATTCATGATAGTACAGGCCTACGTGAAGAAGCAACCCCTCCAATCAGACATGAATAATGGATCAGCTCTCACTTCCCGCATGCTGCTCTTCTGTGCTGGGAATCTTCTCAACTTACCTTTATAACAAGTGTGTTATGACATTGCACACACTGGGCATCCCACCGATCAATAATGCATAGCTGCCTCCCTGCATGGAAGGCTTCACCTATGAACTGACACCCTGTGCCTTTTTCGCAGGGCTGGGGTGCCCGTACTGTTTGTACCCTGCACTTCCTAATGTATGGCCCATTTTACCCATCTTTATGATATTGCTAATTTGATTTACTCTCCAGGTCATCAGAGGCAGTTTCCCACATAATTATATTATTGTAGGCCTGTTGCTAGACAAAACGAAAGATACATGACCCCGACAGCGTTAATTTCCGTTAATGATCACGCTTATTATTTTCGCACGTTTTTAAAGCGGCCACATATGAAGAGCAGTGGTACATCTGTGACATCTAAAGATAAGTTCCTAACGACCATCAAGGAGTGTGAGCTATGAGGACGCGCCTCCGGGGCGTCTCAAAGCCAGCAGGATCCCCTGGGGCTGCAGCAACAGGTGTCGGCTGATGAAAAACATCCCCGAAACCTTTCACTGGCTATCATGTGATAGTTGTGATGCTATCTTGCGCCATACACCATGCGTTTCATCCCTCTGCGACGTTCCTGAAACTGTTTCCTATTGGTATCACCTCCAATCGTTTGTAGTATTCATTATTGATGTCTTTTTTGTCATCAGTGCCTTTTACGGTGCATTTTACAGTACCTTTTGTGTAGAAATAATTTGTGTGAGTACGTCTGATATATTTTATTAGCGTCGCAGCAGAATAAGTCCCTGCACGAGGCAAAGTGCCAGTGAATGCTGGCCCATCAGAGGCAGCAGCATTCTTCGGTGTTGAACATCGTATGTTTGTTGCTATTGCTTACAAATCTCGCAAAGGTTCCTGATATAGTTCCACCTTCTGTTTCGTAGAACACACGCACTTTTACTGTGAGACTAGATTATCACTCGTCTTTAGAACATTTAGCGTCCCTTTGTATTTAATTTTTAAAGCTTGGTCAAAAGAGTGGGAAGAAACATTAACGAGGCGTTTTCTGTGACAATACCCGTTGCGGTTGTTTACTCTTTGAAGCTCAAAGGCAGGAGACTTTAATGCTCTCCCTTATGCGTGTATTGCATGTCAGCCTAAACCGATTGTAAGTTTTAGATAATCACTCTTGAATCGTTCCTTCACACCTCAAAGAGAATAATTCATAAACCAGGTTCGTTTGGTCTCAGAAGCAAGATATGCTTAACATATTAATGATCCTGTAGGAGAAACGATTTGTTCGGTGATGTCTGAGATACTCTGGAGAAAAATGCCATCTATGAAATGTTTTTCGTGTATTACAGTACATTGCGAATTAAACGTTTTCAAGCACACCTTCAGTACTTTGTGGTGACAACACAAATGTCACCACACGGTTTTACTTCTGTTGTTAATGCTGTTTTATGATTTACAAAAATGGGTCGTCCTATATATATTCTGCTCGTTTTAACAATTATTTAAAAGCAAATTTCATATAAAGTAACCACGAGAACACATGCCATGTGTTTGGTATTCCGTTCACATGTCACTAACCATTTTTATTCGTAAATCAGGGTGAACAGAAATTCCCTATTGTACGTCGAAGCCCCGGTCAAGCTGTTTCAATTTCAGAACGTTCATTTTATTTTCAATAGGTATCTGCAATACGTGTATGCTTTTAAAGACAACGATTAATGTAAAATGACTTTGTTGTGACCATAGAATTATCCAAAAATAGTGTTTTCATACATTGATAGTTGATTTAACAGGCCTAACAGGTAAACATTACCGCCCATCCATCCATCCATCCATCCATCCATCTATCCATCAATATGACATCCTCGATACATATAACTAACTGGATATAGCCTAAAGTTGTTGTACAAACGTCTTTAAGTGCCTTTATAAATTCATGTGTTTATCTTATTTTCAAATAGAAAACCCGTGATAGTAGCAGTAGACGTTGTGTCCTCCGTCATCTCAACAACCCCCTGTTCTATAGTTCAATAAACTAATATAAGTAAGCTATATTATGCAGCATCACACAATGCACTGAAAGGCGACAATTCACACTTCCGGAATCAGGCACAAAGTTATCCTACAATAAAACCACTCAGCAAAGAGAGCGATTAAACACTATTTGATATCCCTTTATTTAGCGTTTGGAAGTAGTTAAAATGTGTCAATCAAGTCTATACCTCTCTGTAAAATATTTAAAAATGCACTTTTCGTTAATCTTTTATCTTTGTCGCTCGAGGAATTCATAAATAAAATACATCATAATGTGTTTTGCTTTTCTCACTTTCATTCAGCATAATTTATGTACAGTTTGTAACAAAGTGTATCATATTTTCTGTCAAAGGTGCACATGTGACACATCAATATAATGTCGGGAACTTAATACGTAAATAACGATGAGACTTTCAAAAACAGCTTTATCTTTTTTTTCAAATTTTTTAAAAGATCTCTTTTTACGAAAAGAAATTGCTTTTTTCACTTTGATAAAATATTAATAGGTGATTGCCGAAGAAAAAAAACAGAATTTCACAGTAATAATTACGTTGTAGCTTTTTAAAAATTATTTTATTGATTGACATCAAAATTAATACATGTTTGGTCAAGTATAATTTGCGTTGTGAAATCTCAATATACATGACAAAATGTTCGATGTTACAGGCCTGTAAGCATATACATATACACTCTTATAGATTAAGATGACAGACCTTCATTCTTATAGAATAACGTCAAATATGCACTTTTATTAAAACTATATACTATTTTCATTTGGTGCATTCGGTGCAAACCCAATAAGTTAAAGCGAAACCTTTATTGGTGAGTAAAACGTGTCCTTGTTTATTTTCTTAACGGATTAGTTTAGGGTATTTGTCGTTAAAATGTGATTCACTGAATTACAGCTCCCTTCGAAGAGACACACATACATTAAATACATACATTTAAAAACGAAGCTTATTATGCATAAAACGGAAAAAAAACTATAAAGCAATTATAAAGAAATGCATGTAAATTTATCATTCTTTAAAGATTTTTTTTCCACAAACAGAATGTATATATAGTGAGCTGTACATACCGATCGGATTAAACCGTAAAAATATATATGTGTGTGTGTGTGTGTGTGTGTGTGTGTGTGTGTGTGTGTGTGTTTGTGTATTTTATCGTAAGGGAAAAAAGACAATCAAATACCATAATGAGCATCAAACATCATCAAAGTGACAAACAGTTTACCTTTGTGAACGTCACGTAGGCTACTTTATATTATTTTCATTTGATAAATGATACGCGGAACAAAATCAACAAAAGGGAACGAAAACTTTAAATGCAAATGATCGCGAATCCATTCATTGATTAACTAGAATCCTTAAAATCCATGGAAGATCCCTGCTAACAGCATGTAAGACAAAAGTAACACCAATGAATTATCTAATGTACTGCTGAGTATTTCATCCTTTTCTGTTTTTGTCTTTGATTACAAAACCAAACTCTAACTACGTTCTTTTTAAGGTCCAACTTTTCTGCGATGGCAGCGATTTTTTCCGAGGATGGACGGGGTTGGATGGCAAAATACGCCTCCAGAGATCGTTTCTCAGGTGCTGCTATCGAGGTGCGTTTTCGCTTCCGCTCGTTTCCATTGAAAAGTTCCGGCTTGCTGTTTTTCTCTCGATATGCCGCTTCTGCTTCTTCCAGCCAAGCTTGAAGGACGGGCTTGAGAGCAATCATGTTATTATGAGACAGAGTGAGAGACTCGAACCTGCAGATGGTGCTCTGGCTGAGGGAGCCGACCCCAGGTATCTTGAGGTTGGCGAGGGCGGACCCAACGTCAGCCTGAGTGACCCCAAGCTTGATCCTCCTTTGTTTAAACCTTTCAGCGAAGGCTTCCAGCTCTCGCGGATCCGATTCCACATCGTTGATGCAGGACATTCCGCTATGCGTGGATAAAGAGTGCGGGTGACTCATACTCATTGCTTGGTGAAGGTGACCCATGGTCTGTAGGTGATGCTGATGCACTTGAGCGGACATCACCGACGGATCTGGTGCCCCCATACCATTCACGGTTAAACTTGAGGAAATGTGGTCCAGTAGATCTCCTTCCAGAGTTTGATGCACGTGGTGATGGGAGGTTAGAGTGGATGGGTGAGAGATGGGTACTGTGGAGGAGGTAGACGTGCAGGGGACACTGCTCATGGTATGGTAGGTCACGTCTGGCTTGAAATGATGACTCTTGCCGTGGGAGACAATGTCAACAGCCGCCAGAGCTTCGGCGCGGGCCAGCAGACTCTCATCAAAGCCGCCGAATATATTGCCCTGGAGCTGCAAGTAGGAATGCGCATATCGGAGTCAGGGGGGAATTCTGTCAACTCTGGATTAAAAAACATTTCCAAGCACAGAGAGAAACCTCCTCAAAGCACAGGTCATAAAAATTAATATGAAGGCTGAGGCATTGCCTCAATAGGCATGTGGATCACAGGGAGACAGGGTGAGAGAAGGGAGGGGAGAGAGAGAGAGGGGCGGGGGGCGAGAGAGGGAGGGAAATAACGAGAGCACGAGAGAGAGGTAGAGCGGAGTTTGATTGTTTTACCGCCATGAAAAAAGCATTAAGCTAATGTCCGTCAAAAAAGTGCCTTTAAACAGTAATTATGGAGATTTACGTACCTGCGGGGCTGGTAAGCAAACTCTACGCATAGCTTCCGAACTTGAGTGGAGACCGGAGTACTTGGGCTCCTGTAGAGCTGGGTGCATTGAGAAATTCTGCTTGCCGTTCATGGCCATCATCTTGGTTTACACACCTTGCGGGTAGGTATACCTGACATACGTAGGCGCTGGGGCGACTCCCTGGCTCGCCGCTGTCAGTCTGAGCTATTTCCAGTGACAGAGCCTCTCTGTATGCATCTCTCCCCACCTGCTTCTTTACTCATCTTACAAGCCGCGCGCCAGGAATAGGACTGGGAGCTGTGCGCAAGCGTGCTGCGCGCGACGAGGCAGGGAAATTAACCGGGGGATGCGAGATCATTTAGCTTCAAACATTTTGTGCAGCTTGGCTTCTGTACAAGCCACACTGTTTTAATCACAAGGGTACGCATGGGGAGACAGTGAGGCACATGACACCGCGTAACAAACGATTCCTGTTAGATTTCATTCAGAGTGCGTCGCGGGGGTGGTTTGCAGGTCGTTTGCACAACTGAAGTCCAGGTACTGATACTCGTCTCAACAGACTTGCCTAGTTAAAATGAGCAACGCATTAAGTTCGCATTAAATATAATTAACTACCACCTTGCATATTTTCTAACAATGGGCCGTGCATGAAGCAGGTATGAATAACTGGAATAGCATATAAAAATGTATGATAGCCCAATATTTAATTACATTCAGTTGCAATTTAAATGCAGTTGTATAGGTTTTAGCACATTTCACATTTAGGGATCATAATTATTACCATATTTACAGTTGGATGGGATCCCATCAGTATTTGCTGGCGTTTTGTGTTCACTCTTAGGGGAAAAAAAGACAATTTATGTACCACTAGGCCTACTTAAGACCAGCAATCAATACAAATAATAGGCTACATATAAAATAGGATAGTTTGAAAAATTGTACTCTAATATCTTAGCTACTAGTTGTTAACAATGCTATTTAATAAGATGATAATTCTGGTAATATGCTTGAATTTAATTAACAGGTGTCCAGAAAGTTCATGATTCATAATCCAACCCTGTAACTATAATAAATACCCCAATGAGAGATATTACCACCGATAGCTTCAGATAAAGGTAAGTAATCAACACGTGCTCCCTCAGGTTTATACAAAATAGACAACATACAGTCTCATTACCCTTAACGTTTTAATGACGGTGGTTTTAGTTCAGGACCGTGGAGAGCTCACGTGTTGAAGAAGCGCGTTTTAAGTCGCAGAGTCCTCAGAAAATGATCCAGACCATTTTCCTCAGCCCGCGAGGTAACAACAGAGTATTCATAAGATCCCAAGTGAAAGCTGCGCGAAACGTATAGTGGACGAGCCGCGAATGGTAAAAAAGGAGTTGATCTTACAAGAAATAAGCTTCAACTAAGGAAGGAAATCCGCTTCTTGTCGCATATACACGCGCCGATTTCCATAAAACATTTACAGTAAATCATTTATATTTCACGCGGCCTAAATAGTGTTATAAAAGTTTTATTTAAAGTGGTACCATATTTAAAGCCCGCCACTGCTCGGAGGTAATTAACTAGAGTATAAATTGTATTAGTTTTCCTTTGAATAATTCAATGCAATTCCGGTGTTATGCCAATATCCAAGAATGCCGATTATCTCTCGTTAAAAGGTTTTCTATGCAAAAAGTAAACCTAAGTGGTCTATACTTGTGTTTACTTAATGCAATGTGCAAAGTATAAAATCAAGTGAGAATGCATACCAAGAGACCGTCCATCCACACCCTGCATCTGTTTGAAGACTCATAAAAGTCTTATATAAAAGGTTATATAAAAGGTTAAATGCTTAGTTGCTGAGAAGGAACACCCATATTCAAAACTGTATTATTGTTATTTGCGTATTTTACCCACGAACATGCCTGGATATGTTTATTTAAAGGTAAATGAGGCTGAATACCGTATTCAGTCGGACTCATCGCGGTAATCAGCTTTGTATGTAGGCTATTTTCCTTATCTACTTTGATTTATAAATATTTCACTCAGTTACATACAGTCATACATAGTACTTCCCCGAATACAAAAAAAGTTTTAATAATATTTACTACAATTAATCTAGGCTATTAGAACCCGCGCATCTCGTGCAAAGCTTGGGATTTCCAGGAACACTTGGCTGAGTAATTCCTCACTAGAAGCTGGCTAATCGGCGTCACCCGTATTTCTTTCAGGGAACAGAGAGCTTGTGGTCAGCCACTATCTACCCCAGGTGACCACCTGTTTGCATTGGTCCTGCAGTTTCCATGCTCGCTGAATTGCACAGATGAAGTCGGTCAGGCCAGTGACGATTGTTCCATTGCAAAATCTGATCCAGTCGGACTCTCTGGTTACCCAGACGTTGAATAATTCAGCGCGAGTGCGGCAGGCATCCGTTACCTTGTAGAATTTCTATATTCGTTAAGGAGATTAACCGGTGCACTCTAACCGAGTAGAAAATCTATCACACACAGACCACACATCACTGAGAAAGAGATTCTGGTTCTTTTACTTCTTTCGTTTTTGGCTGAAATAAAACAAAAATATATTTAGTATACACCAACCACACGCGTCACGGAGAATCTGAACAGGGTACGTGGGCTGGAAAATATCGCACAATATAGGCCTACACGTCAAACGCCTTTGAAGTTTATTAAGAACACAGATTTAAGTAGAAACGGGAGAATGTTAGGGAACATCGAAAAAAGGTACAATATTGTAGAGATATCTTTTTCTTTTGACAACTCATACTGCATTAAATGATTTTGGGCATGCGGCCAGTGAATACAAACTGATTACTGACATCAGTATACGCAACAGCACAAAACTTCATTCAGATGTCAGATAAAATGAAATATTCACACAACTGTATAATAGGGTGCACATTAATGATTATCTGTGCTCCAATCTGTATACATTGCCTATTAACTGGAGTGGAAGTCAGTGTTATGGACAAACGCATTTTTCAGTCTAACTCAGGGCCTACGCTCCTTTAGGTGGCATAGGTGATCGCCTAGGGCGACATTTGATTAGGAGGCACGAAAGAGCAAATGGGGGAAAAAAAAAATCAGAGGCGGTGCCCTGTGATTGCATTATGTGATATTAGCTATTTACACTATTGTTAATATTTCACTGCTTTTCTTGTGAAACAAACACCAACTAGCTAGTTAACAACCAGATACCCTTTGCAACTTAATTTTTTAGTGGGGGGGCATAGAATCTCACCTGGTGCCAGAACACTCAGGGCTGCCTGCGGCCTGGCCTGCACATATCTGTAAGATGCTGAGAGGGTGATGCACCTCCTGCACAGGTCTGGACTCCCTGAACGGGATGTAGGCATATGAGCACCGTGGACAGCGGAGAACGTGAAGTTCAGGGCCATTTTTAATCCCAGTCCAGCCTGGGTTCTGTGTATGCGGTTCTCATACATTGATGGTTTTACCAAATCCATGTTGACACTGAGAAGCATGGCTATAGCAGCACGTTCGAAAGGCGTGCCATCGCGGGAGGGTTACTCCTGACTGGGCACTCCGTCATACAGGATAACGAGTCAGAACATACCTCCAAAAGACAAAGGAAGGAAGGGAAGGACAATTCAAACTAGTCACGAGACCTGCCAAGGCTCCAGACCTCAATGCCTTTGAAGGAACTGGACAGTGAAGGAAAGAAATCGACAATCGGGAAGTTCTTCTTGATGTTATACATCAAGTTCCAAGTCTGCCAGCAAAAAATAATACTGGAACAGTGCAAAGGAGACAGCACTGCAGCATCAGTCCCTGGCTGATAGGTGGACAAACATTTGGAGAGTCGTCATACGAGTTTAAAATTGCCCATTAACAACTCAGCACATGGTACTGACATGGTACAAAACAAGTACTGACACACTGAAGAGCACCACCATGCATCACAAGTAGGGCTGGGCAAAAAAAAAAAAAAATTGATTTTTTGATATATCGTTTTTTAAAATGTAGTCGATTCAAAATCGATTCTCAATGCACACGTATCGATTTTTTTGATATTTATTTACACAAGCATTAACGTAAAATAACCTGATCCTGTTTCATCAAGGTATGCGACTGTTCTGACTTGTC
>JAODLC010000002.1:5695915-5707299 GCA_026781145.1 Hippopotamyrus pictus
TCAGAGGCTTCACACCTGGCTCACAGGTGAAGGAAGGCTGGAAAATCAGCAGGGCTCGGCCCTTGAGGACCGTGAGTCGAATAGCCCTGTGCTACAGTCTGTGTCAGTAACAAAGAGTTACTGTTCTTTTGGTTTTATCAAATATCCTAAATGCAACCCACTTAAAACCCCAAGAGGTGGTAATAATATAAATGTATCGCTTGCAAACGCATGAGCCAAGAGCTCATGAAAGAGGTGGTGTTTCAGCTGTACCGCAGCCCGAAAGCAGACATCTCTGTATGCGCAGTTAAAGTCCGCATTAATGTCCCTGGATATGTCCAATAGAGTCTGCGTATTCAGGTGCACGTCCGCCCTCTAGTGGACTGAAGGCGGCACAGCTTCGACTGCACGTTTCTTTAGGTGGTGCGTACAGCTGCCCCAGTGTGCGAAGGGTTATTCCCGGCGCCGAAACTCTAAGGAAGTTAGTTTAGTGCTGCCTCTTAAATGCATCGAAGCCAAAAACATGCGACTGAAAAATGACATGACCAATAATTTCTGTCGAACCTTGTCTACTGCTTTGCTTTTGTACCTAGTCTTGTGTTTTTCGAAGCATATAAATAATCAACATAACTAAGGAATCTTGATGGGTTGTCTCATATCCCGGTTGCAGTTTGTTTATTTGAATGTAAAGTCAGATGCAACCAATAATTTTCCACAATGAGCAAAATTATTCTCCTGCTGACGCTGGATGTTTATCATCGCTGCTTCAGTTAAATGACACGGACTCACAGCGCTTTCGTTGTAAAGAGGTATCGGCTCAGGCGTTGGCAGAGCGAACACATCTGGCCGAGCGAGATAACATTGCAAAATATTTCATTTCATGTCGGTTTATTGGAATTAATTTTCTTATATCTGCCTGACAAAAATAATGAATTAGAAATATAAGATATATGTGCAGTCAAATTATAATGTGCTTCAACTACCCATGGCGCAGTATTTGAGGCAATGGAAACTCGGCTTAATCGTTTGTGGAGGTGGCTTTAAGAAGCGTGTAACGGAGTGCTCTGCAAATCGCTACTTTACTGTAACATTACGGACGGCAGCCTGATTTCACGCGCAGCTGTACAATAAAAGCTACATTTTACAAGCTTTGAACTACAAATACGCGATGTGTCGGTGCGGTCAGATCACGCGAGATTTTAGGAGAACTTGGTCTGGCGTCTGACTGTGGCAAGTTCGCGCTACAAAGCCAATACTTTCGGTATTACACTTTTCTAGATATATTTAAGAAATTATTAGAGTTGTTCCTGTTATTAATATGCAAAAATGGTTATTACGATCGAAATAAGGAAAATGTATAGATACCCCTTTGAGCGCGTGGTAGACATGCATCTGAACAAGGTAAAGTGTGACTCGCTACCAGTTCCTAGTGCTGTGAATGTCCACATGTGCAACTACTCCAGATACTTCTAATAGATCAGAGTGCAAATGTGAAATAAAATAAAATAAAATGCACTCCGCTTATCGAAGGGCATTTCTATAAAATTTTTAAAAACACCTCAGTTTCCAACTTTAAAGAAAAGTTAAATGAGTTGTATAACCTGTTTTAAAGTGTCGATATAGATCAAATGTTTTAAGGCCAACAGAATACAATGTAATGACAAAAACAAACCAGGTCGGTTTATTCTGGTTAATTTTTAGATTTGTGCGTATTTTACTCATTAATTATATTATGTACTAATGGTGGAACTGTTTAGTAGTCTTTGTACTGTACTGTACTGTGACGGGGTTATTTTTAAGACGAGATGTCCGACGTTAAAGGCTCCGCTGCATAGGCGCGTCTGTCCTGCCGCACACGGACGCTTACCTCCGGCTCTCCGGTACCGGACCGGGACCAGCGCGGAGTGGCCTGCCGGGTTATGCCGGGCACCTCACCCGATCAGTCCGTACTTTTTGCGTATTCATCTCTGCATTTGTATGCGATCGCCAGCATGGCTGATCCTCCAGTCCCTTCCCTGCAAAAATAACCTTTTCAGATGGTCACTTTACTGTCAGTAATTTTGCTAGAAATGTAGGAAAAGATGCACCCCTTCGCCCATGCAGCACGATAAGCATGCCTTTAAAAATGCGCTTTATAAACATTAGCGATCCGGCCCGGTCACGCTAAATAGCAATACAACAAACAGTCACAGTTTACGGCATATAACTGGGGACGCAAATGTGTTATTAAAATAAAGCATCTTAATTTTGTATTTCATCGTATTTCCTTCTCCAAAACTTGAACATTGCTAGTGGACTAAGGTAATTACCGTATGTATAAGGAGTGAGTCTTTATTGCCCCCGCGACACTCTGCTGGATGAATGGTTATTAGATGGCTGACTATTTATTTTCATAAAAACAAACGTTAATTCAGTATTTGGGGATAGTGCATGTGATGAGATTCCTAGGGCCCCAGGCCTTTAAGGGGGTGTTTGGTATTTATTCAGTTGGTTGACGATCATCATCTTTCGCAGCCATGTCCTTCTGTTGTGGTCTCTCAGATGTTCCCCAAAGTACAACATTCTTAGCCGTTTTTCTTATCCTCATTGATCTATAGGGGTTCTTTTTAATTATTATTTTCTGCTTGTAAAAGGTGACTTATTTAAAATGAGTAATTACCTATTTAGCACACTCTACCTCAGTGGCACTGCAAATCAGCAGCTCTTGTATAGGCTGTGCAATGTGACTCTGCCACAGGAATCAGGTTGGACACGATGCCTGAATGTAGCTGCCTTCAGAAGTGTGTACGGCTTCCCCTTCAGCAGAAGAGTGAAGTGTATATCGATAAAGAGGCCCTCTTCTCCTGGCCGCAATCATGGGATGGGGGAAACAGCATGTTTATTTTACAGTGAATGCAGCGTGTGAGATTGCTGCTAAACTGAGATGTTTGAGCATGACTGCAAGTAGTGAAACAGTCTGCCTGGACAGGGTTTGAGTGCATGAGATGCTAAACGGTGTTCAGTACGCGTCACTTGGCACCTGCTGCGCATGTCGAAGGAAGAACCTTCCCATAGAGGAACACAATCCCTGGCGAGACCCACATACCTACGCTTACAGAATCAATGGCCACGCTTGTTCTGTCCTGTTCATTTAAAGTTAGGCATCCCTTGTTAATTGCTTGATATCTGGCCTTAGATGCAGCTTCCAAATCAGAGATGGCTTTTCTTACATCCCCCTCCTCCCTCCACCCAGGAATGAATTATTCATCCACTTTTTGCTGTAGACAGAAAGTTTAAGACATCCATTTAAATTTTTAAGAAAGCGTTAAACTTTCATCTCAGAAAGCCGCCCATAGGACGTGCATTTTAGAAGCCCAAAGTGAGTCTCACCATGATTCATGTGTATTTTCTGTGTGAACGCGGCCGCCCGTCTGCGTGGCAGTACCCGACACCTCTCGAGGAGGATGTGAGAGGCATCAAGACGGTGGAGGAGAAAAGAGGTACCTGTCGCCTTTGTGCCAAAACGTACATCAAAGACAAAAGCGCCTTTGTGTGGTATAGACTTTGTAGCGCATGTTTCCAGCTAGAGGGAGCTAGAGAGAGTTAGGTAAATATAATCTGTAGTGTTTATAGTCAAGGCACAAAAACAAACTATGAAAATAACAGCTGATGTATTTACCATATAGACCAGTGTTTCTCAACCCAGTCCTGGGGTCCCTCAAAATGTCCACATTTTTGTTTCCTCCCAGCTCCAAGCACACCTGTACTTGGTGTTCCATGTTCTTGATTACTTGATTGATTGGTTCAGGTGCACTGGGATGGAGCAAAATTGTGGACCGTCTGGTGGGGGGGTGGGGGGGGGGCAAAGAAAAACACATATGGATGATTAACGTCTTTCTATAGCAGTGTGTACAGTTCTGAGCTCCAGGAGTCAAGTTACAAAATAGAAAAGTCCTTTAACCGCGTTGCACTGGCTTTTTCCTTTCAGATCATGTGTCAGGGATTGTTTACAGAAAGAGGATAGCGGTCTGCAATAACGTGCTCCCCAGCATCCTCAGAAAGGTCTCCGCTCACCTGCATCACATGGATACACTTTCCTGAAAACATCAGTGTCAGACAGACACTGTCCTTCATCATTTTAGAAGCTCACATTCTGCAGTATTAAAATGTGGTTTAGCCACAGAACAGGGCTACTTGTTTGTAAAGATTACCAAAGGCAGCAGAGAGTATAACACCATAATGCTCTGTAGATCAGGGGTCACCAACTCCGGTCCTGGAAAGCTACTATCTAGTAAGTTTTCTATCCTACTTGGCTTCTAATGAGCCACACCTGCTCCTGGTATTTACCTGAGAACTAGTGTGGCTCATCAGAAGCCAGGTAGGATAGAAAACTAGGAGGTGTCCTAGTGATCTGGAACGATGCACATCCCACACCTTTCAAGGGTTAGGTTAGGGTTAGGTAACCTGGTGTCCGTCGTAACAGTTGCCCGGTATCTTGTTGAGATGTTTGCAGTCGGCCAATGGAGGCCAACTTGTAGATGCAGTGTCCTCACACCAGAGTGGCGTCCAAACCGATTGCTGTTTGACGCCCTTTGCAGGCCACTCCTCACCCCCTGGTGTCTCCTTGATCTGTAGGTGACCGTGATGGACGTTGACGACGTCTTTCTGGAAGAGGAGTCCTGGCTGGACCAGAAGCAGAAGACCATGAACATCAAGAGCCGCTGCTTGACCTGGACTCAGTTCGCGACCTTGCAGGAGGTGTCTGTCTTCAAGGAAAGCCCAGCTAACCCCAACTGGTGTGTCTGCTGTATCACTGGTGCTCATCTCCATATTTTCATGTACTTGTTTGGTTCGTTATGGTAAAAAAAAATTTAATTCTGTGTGATATTGTCCATGTTTTTCCTGGGTCGTTCATGCACAGCGGTATAATCAGCTTTATTTATGGATTTATGTATTTTTGCTCCTCAGGGCTTTGAACTTCATTAATCGTAATGAATTTATTTTGACATTTTGTGCCGTTCTCGATCCATTTCACGCTGGTGGGATTTGGCATTTTAAAGAGAAATGCATAAGGAGTCTTTAGCCCTCTTCTGAAATGTCAGAGGTGTCTAATAGCAGCGGATCCTGTGGGAAACGAAACACTGTAATGCATGGCTCTCGCACGGCATGTTGTCACATAACATTTCACTTATGAAAACTAGTCGTAAGTAGTAGGCAGTGATGGTATTTGGCTCTCTGCATTGTTAGAGAGGTGCGCAATCTGCTGTATTTCACTGGATCATCTCCGTTTGCCTTCCTGTCAGCCTGGGAATCTTACAGGCACAGGCAGAAGTTGTTCAGGCTTTACGTTCTGCTAACCCTGTTCTTCCCACTTGTAAGACGCTCGCTGTGTCTTGGGCAGGGAGGGAGAGAGATTTGATGCTCTGGTTTTTGTTGCTGTCCCATGAAAACTGCGTTTGTCACGATGGTCAAAAACTGGGCTTTGTCCTCTTGGTCTTTTGATGGCGTTTGAAATGTAATAACCAATGAAAAGATGTTTTATGAAGTGATCTGTTTAGCATTTATGTTTGTACTAGTTGTTTGTACATCATATACAAAGGTATGAATTACTTTACATCGCTTTCAACAACTTAAAGTCAATAGCTAGATACCTAGCTAACTGACATCACTGATGATTGTGAATGTAAACTGAGATTAGTTTGTATCTTGTAAATATTGAAACTGGCAACATTTAGGTTTCTATTTGTGGTGTTAATGGTGTCACATTGCGTTGTTTTAGGTTTGTTTTGTAAAGTAACTTCAGAGAAAATGCTTTTTTTTCCACGATCCTAAAGTAATGGATTTTTGGAGATACTTGCTTTTCATCGGACATCGACGTTTTGTAATTGTAACGTTACAGTTGGTCTCAAACTGCTGAAACCCTTCCAGGAGGTGGCATCGTTAATTTGATTGGTGCTTGAATATGGGTCTGTTTTGAGGGTTTGTGTCATTACTTTAGCACACAGAGTATGTACTGGTGGGCATAATATCTCAGTATCAGTGAAACGTCCCTGTAAATCCAGTACAGCTGCAGGAGGGCAGCGGTTTTGCGGTTGAGTTACATACCTGACAATTATGCGGCGTCACGTCAGCTCGCCTCAGCCGTGAGCTCTGATTTCCGCGTTCCCGGTCTCTCTCCTGTAGCCCATTGGGCTAAGCTGTCCATGGGGGGCAGAGCTGGAGGAGCACCGTGTATCACGTTTGATGGTAGCAGCAGTGAGTGTGATGGCTGGTCAGGATGGTGGGATCCCCGAACAGGCTGCACCGTCAGCCGTACGCTGCGCCCTGCAAACGCCCTCGCAGGAAATCCGAGGTGCTGATCTCCCATGTGCAGCCGCTTTAATCGTGTTGTGTAGACAGGATGCCATTCTACGAGGGGTAGGCGGGAGGTCTAACTCTTTTCTTTGTTTTGTAAATGCCTTGGAATCCTTCGGGGGGGGGGGGTGTCTTGTGAGCGAGAAAGCAGCCGCTGTAACACTGACTGGACGTGCAGGCTAAGCGCAGGGTGGACTCTTCTTAGTCTTCCGCCACTGTGTTCTGGAAGCTTCTGTCACGACCTCTGTGAGCCTGAGAAGCTACGCAGGTCTTAGACTCTTATCACTACCAAGAACACTCAAGGTGGGCTGTCAGGCCTCCGGGGAAGGTCGGACATGAACTGTCCTCACCATTTTCCCTCCACACATGTCCTAATAACACCGGCATAGTACGGTGGCCCATGGGGAGCAAACCAAGATGAACACAAGACTGTATTCCTCATCCCTTTTCTTTAGAACCGTTGGTTCCTCCAGAAAACAGACATCGTTGTATAATATTAACTTAAACCCGTGCAACCTGTCTTTACATTTCTTTAGTATAGACTTTGACCTGACATTTATGAAATAGTATGATACAGTTAAAATCTAAAAAAGCAAATAAGTTACTGTGGGGATAGTGGTTTTGGAGGGACAGGCAAAGGCATGACGGAGTTCCTTTGTCTGAGATAGTCTTAGGTGGACTTCTGCGCACTGAGAAGCGGTGTGATCTGACTTGATGTCAGCTTGCGATGTAGGTCTGTCTCAGACTAGCCTGAGTTGGAGTCGACCACCACCAGCTAACTTTGGCCATTCCACTCCAAGATATCGGGTACAACAGGCGACTAGGACAGGTCTGGAGCGGCATGCAATCGAAATGGCGCTATTTGTTGATGTGGCTTCAGGCTGTTGCACACGGAGCGTGGGGCTGTTGCTTGCTGATGGCTGGAACACAAGCCTGCACTTTTACGTTCCATGCCAGCATGTCCTCATGCAGACTTTTTGCTGGGATGTGGGGACCCCAGCCTTTGTGCCTTTCACCACAACTCCATCCTTCCTCTATAGAACATTCATCTCTGTATGGAAAATACTGTAGGATTGGATCCCAAGCTGTGTCCCCTCTCAGCTCACTTAGCCTGGATGGCGACCTCAGTGTCAGCCTCTTCATAACTCTGTTGTTCTGTGCCTGTCCTACAGGCGTACAGTAGCATATGGGAAGGATTTGTGTGTTTCCAACTTTGTAAGTCATTGTGAAGTTGTTCTTCCGCGTCAGGGGCAGCGTGTGGCTCAGTGGGCTAAGCTGTGTGCCTGTAATCACAAGGTTGCCGGTTCAAGCTCAGCCGCCGCACGTCTCAGCGGGTCCTTGAGCAAGGCCCTTAACCCCCAGCTCCCTGCGCGCCCCAACAGGTGGCTGCCCTTCGCGGACAGCTTGCGCTACAAAGAGCAAGTTGAGGGAGGCGTAAAAAGAATTTCCCCACGGGGATTAATAAAGTATCAATTATGCACTGGAGCCTTCACTGGAGCTGTGTGGATGGGCCTGTGAAGTATCGTAACCAGTAGTTGATGATCTGTTTCTATGTGCGTAGGATCTGAATTCCTCTTATGGCTTGCCATCATTGATGACATCCTTTCTGTAGGTCCCGTAACTGGAGTGAGAACACCTAAGTTGACCATTCTTTATGTTTTCACGTTGCCTTTTACTGCTACTGGAATCTTGATAACCGGCTTGAAAACAGGATGCACGTCTTGGTGAGGTTTCATTGAGTAGGTGACTGGGAATATACCCAGCCACTCGGCAAAGGGACGGGCATCATCATCGTAAATTGCTTGTTGGCATTCATTGCCACCTGATGGACCTCTATCGGTTGTCATCAAGGGTGTTTGTTTGGATTCAACAGTAGGTACCAAATCAGTTCCACCCCCCCAAACTCCCACAAAATGGGGAGAGGCGTGTCCCTACCGTCTGGACCAAAATCTACATCCTTAAGTGTAATCAGCCCAGTTGGGTAAGGCTAACCAAGGCTTTACAAATGAAGGGCATGAACCTGATATGATGAGTGGTGAGAGAGCAGGATCTAACCTAACGTCTGGATTTCATCTTCACCATAGGCTGCGAGCTTCATGTGTTTCGATGCGTTTTCTTCCCATGTGTTGCTCGCTTCTCTGGAATAACATTGCACTTGGCACCAGTAGCTCCTTTACGCTCAACTGGCTTCTTATTGATGCGCACTGTATAGAACAGGGGTCCCCAATTATTTTTTCCAGAGGGCTGAATTCTATCACCAACACAAAGCCAAGGGCCACTGCACCAGATATTGTTCTGTTATGCCAACTGAAGCTGTTTTATTTGCAGATAAAATTTGCTGAGGGGGGTGGGGCGGGGGGATCGGTGCTCACTGAGGATAAAATTTGCCAAGTAGGGAACACGTTATGTGCGACTCTCACGCCGTCTGTTGGCGAATCCTGGTGTAGATTAATTCACATGCCTACTATAGGGATCTGCAGCATTTTTTAAAAGTGATTGTACTTGCTTGCAGGCTAAACCCGTTTGCCTCGTCGCTTCATGCTTGCACGCACAATTGTTGCGATTGACAATAAACTGTGATGTTTTGTGATCAGCCGTTTGTTTCAGTGACATGTTTTCATAACATGGTGCATGCTGCCTACGTTAGTGTTTTGCAGAGCTGCTGCAAGATCTGTAAATGCGTTAAACTGGCACAATTTACAGTGTTTCAGCCAGTGTTGTGCTGTAGGAATTTTCTCAGATTCCATCATTTACAGCACCGCATACTAGTTTGTCTCTGAACTCGCTCATCTGCATGTTTTGCTGCGTTTCTTAAATCACTCACATAGGCTTCTATTTTTCACCAGGCCTTCGGTTATGTTTGTTGAATTTATGGCATTCCACAGTAAAGTTTATTTGTAGGTTGTGCACAGTTTGCAGAATTCTCATTTTTAAACGTTCCGGGTTCTCTCTCAATTCGGCCCGTACAATGATGTGTCTTCCATCTACTTCTTCTGCGAACACAGCAGTTGCATTCACGAATGCACATTCGCGCTCGATAGCTTCAGAGCCGCTGCTTCGGTGTGATCATGGATTCTGACGCAAGCTTTGTTCCCGGAGGGCGCGGCTGCTATAAATATATCATATTCTTGCTCAAACACACACCACTTCTCACTGATATTTCCATCAGACACTAATGGATCGAGTTTACAAAACCCTCCTCCCGTGTTCCATTCTTTATGATAAAAAAAAAAAAAAAAATCCACCTTACTGAGAAATCAACAGAAGTGGTAGCTTTGGCTACACTGGCTGGTAAGGGTCATTCCTAATGTGGTAGCCTTTGCCAAATTTGTCTGTTTTCCTTCACTCAATCACCAATGTAGTGAATCAAATCAACTTCTGTCACCCTGATGAATGTTAGACAGGAGGCAGGGATTAGTTTTAAAGTCTCAACTTCAATGAACTAATGACAGTATTACATAAAATTACCTTCACGGTCATAACTCTACGCATGCACACTAATAATTCATGAGTAGCCTGTTGGTACCAAATCATGATGAAGACAACATGCTGTTCCACAAAAACAATGTCTCTTTATTCAGTCATGGTTAGTTGTGGGTTTGTTCCTTCTTTCGGATGCCTTTGCCCCTTGTTTGACACGTTATGTGCTTGCTGTGCAGGACGGAGTTCTTCCAGAAAGGCAGTGTTACCGTGACGGGGGTGGGACGACTCAACAGGCTGTTTGAGCTCTTTGCTCAGTCCTTCTTCAGCAAAGGAGTACAGAAGGTAAGAGGTGACCTCGAGCTCGTGTCCATGTGAGTGAATCGGGCCAGCCGGGTTTCCGCTGAGAAGACGTGGCCCGGCCGGAATCGAGGACGGCACAGCGCTGACCTTCTGAAAGCAGGAGTACAGGTTATGATGACACTGTGATGATAGTGACACACTCCCTTGACGTATTTACAAAGTCCCTAATGGAATTAGATCAGCCTGAAAACCTTCCAGAACATTCACGTCAAGTTTGACAAATGACTTAATTACACAGGATTGCCTGGGAGCCTCCAGGAGACCACGAACCTTACTGCTATGTTAGTGTCAGCGCAAACTCACAGCACAATCAAGGAATCAGCCAGCACACAGCAAGCTAAATGTTAAGGCAACTTTTTTTTTATAAAGCTGTAGTATTTACCTATGACCATGTTAATTAGTGGCCAGACTGGTAAGTTTGTGAGCCACACAGAATCCATTCATTAGTTCTGTATTATACTGTAATGTCTAATTCCACATTAGTATGAAAACAGACTAACAATGACTAAACTATCACTGTAGTGTAAAATGTGTCCCAGTCTTAGGGTTAGACACCATAAACGTACAGCCGTCCTCAGAGGGATTTGGAAAAGCCGCTTTTTATATACATGGATTTAGGCCTAAGGTTCAAAGGTACCTCCTGCTATTGATCTGAGACGCTTTCTGCAGGTAACGCCTCGCTGAATTGCAGTCAGCACCCATCCCAAAACTCCATGCGGCAGCAAATGATTGCAGGTGGCTTACTAAGAAGCTTTAGATTGGCTGATGCCAGTTTTGCCCACTCTCCATCCATTCAGGCTGTTCTTCGCAGTTTTTTTTTTTTAAAAACTCAAAACATACATACATTTTCTTATTTAACAGACACTTTTTTCTGAAGTGACGTACAGTCAGCCAGTCCCTGGGGCGATTTTGGGGGTGGTGGGGGGCGCATGGTGACATCATCACCCTGGGAACCGACGAATGTCCAATCACAGGCATAGCATCCGAAGCCACTGAGCTGTACCACCCACCATTTTAAAACGGTCAGCCTGGGCATGCTGGGTAATAGGGGTGCCTGTTTTCAGGGTTATGAGAACTACTGGTATTAAACACTGCTCTACAATGTAACTTACAGTAATAGTAATAGTTTCATGGTTTCATTATTGACGTACATCGGTCCTAATCTGTGTAATTTCATCACGGCTTCATATAACGTGGTCACAATTAGCACCATTAAACTAGAGCCCGACCGATAAAGGATTTTGAAGGCCGATACCGATACAAATATTTGTTGGTTTTAAAATCCGATA
>JAODLC010000002.1:5714378-5728972 GCA_026781145.1 Hippopotamyrus pictus
TACGCCAAGTTTCGTTTTTATACATCTCGACGTGAGCGTGGAAACGGCCGTACGCAACATTTTCGTGCGTACGCACTATTTATACATGAGGCCCCTGGTCTTTGTCTAGGTGGGTCTCTGGCAAACTTCAGTCTTGCCCTGATATTTATTTTTGACAGAAAGGGTTTCCTCCTTGTACACCTCCCATGTAAATTAAACGTGTGCCATCTCTTTCTGATGGTAGATGCATGTACCTTGACATTGACTGTGGCTGGAGTTTCCTGTATGACCCGTGATGACCTTTTAGGATTTTTGGAGATGTCTGCCAGCATCTTGCGGTCGGCTCTCCGGCTGAATTTGCTAGGACAGCCTGTCCTGACCATGCTGGCAGTTGTTTTAAATGTGAATTATTGTGTAAATTATTTTCTGGACAGGGGATTGGCTGATTCCAAACTGTCTTGAGATCTTTTATATCCCTCCCCAGACTCATATGCATCTACAATCTTCTTTCTGAAGGCCTCAGAGAGCTCTTTGGATCTCACCATGATGATACCACTCACTTCAAAAATCAAGAGCAAACCAAATGCAATGCCTGTTGTTTAAATAAGACAGGCTCCACCAAAAAGCTCTGTAACAATGTTCTAATCATTTTCACCTGATGTAGTGACCAGAACCTAATTCTAGGTATTTTAAACAGTAATGGATGTAAGGGTGTCATGGATCCGGGCGGCTCGGGCACGAGAACGATGCATGACACAAGGCACAAAAAGGTGGACGACCCACTGGCGGCTCCAGAACAAAAACGGGGTTTATTAAACTAAACTAAAAAAAACACAAAAAAGGACTAACAAAACAAACAAAGTCAAAAGTAAAGGGGATAAACCAAGACTAAAGAACAAAACCGGGGCAGATAAGCAAAATACAAATCACAATCAGAACCAACAATCAGAATAGCGACAACCATCAAAATACAATCAAAGCCAAATAACAAACAATGAACCACTAAGGAACAGAACAGAAACCAAATACTAAATCAGACATAAAAACCAGAGAAACTCAAATAAAACACTAGGGATCAAAATACAAAAACAGGGGCAGTGGGATTCAAACACAAAACAAAGGGTTCACAGATAACTGGACACTCAAGGTGTTGAGCCATGAGGCCAACAGAGGAAAGGGGAAAACCAAAGACACACATGAAGGATGGGATGACCAGCAACACCTGCTGGCCAAACGGGGAAGGGACACAGAGTGAGATACAGGGGCTGACTCTGACAAAGGGTCTCCTAACTTTTTCCTCAGTAGAAATTGGCATAATAGTTAAATTCTTCTGTTACATAAGTGAATTTGTTTCTTATTTTTGCATAGGTGATACCTCTATCTACAGATATGATTTGAAAGAATATTTAATATTGATATGTTGATAATTCTTAATAAAGAACCAAATATTCAATGGGGTGTCATAATTTTCCTCACATGACTGTATACTTACATGCTGCTTCGGAATGATCTATGAATGCATTATGAGGACATTACGAAGGTGCAGTTAATGTAAAGCGTTACCCAATAATGTCACGTCCAGCTCCGTCCGATCCTCGTGTGTGCCACGCCCACCTCGTTACCTCGTGTTAATCCCTGATTGTCATCACCTGTTTCCTGTTTCTTTTGACTTGTCCTGTGTATTTAGTCCGTGTCTCGGTTAGTATCCCCAGATCTGTCATTGTGATGTTCCGTAATGTTAGTCGGTGTTTGTTCACTGTCTGCCCTGCTAGCCCTATTAAACCCTGTTTGCCCGTATCACCGACTCTGCTCGCCTGCTTCCCCGCTCGCCTGTCAGCACGCAACGTGACAAATAATTTGTTAGACATATCTTTCCACTGCTAAACATATCTTTCCACTGTCTGCTAAAATAAGACACACTTATGGGTCTCCATTTTTTCCCTGAATCTTTTATCACTAGTGATGTGTAGCTGTGAGCAGACGGACGTACACTGAAAACACTCCTGTCTCCCTTTGCATTCCGCCATTCTCCTGTGAACTCAGGCCTGAATTGTCAGGCTCTCAAAGTGCTGGGCCGGTGCAGTAAGTGGACCTGAGGTGGGTATCGGCCGGCGACTGTCCGCCGCCCTGTGCCCGCATGCCCTGGCAGCCAGGCCAGTGCAGTAAGTGGTCCTGAGGTGGGTATCGGCCAGCCTCTATCCGCCACCCAGTGCCCGCATGCCCTGGCAGCTGTCTGAATGGAGTATTAGACAGTCTAAAATAGCCTTGGAGCTTGTGGGCTTGGAGCCAGATGCTCCTAAATCTTTTGGGCTGTCTGTAGGCTGAGACTCCCAGTTATTGTTTGTGCTTTTCCAGAGAAGAAGCCTGGCTCCGTGATCGATTCGTGGGGGTAAAATATGGATGAAGCTTCTGGGCTTTGCCTGTTTTGCGTTCTTTGCCTTTCCTCTCCTTCTGGGCTTGTTAACCAGGAATTTGTAATAATACATTAATAACTTAAAAGTGCGAGTTCGTAACTCTTAAAGCTTGCAGTGGGGAAAATGTGCTTAGCTTGAATATCTGAAAAGTCCATGAGGTTAGATTCATGCGGCTGTGGAGTTATTAAGTGGGTGGTTTATTAGTACTTAAGGCGTTTTAGTGACTGACCAAATGACTGAAGTAGATTGGCTATAAATTCACCAGTGATTCTGTAGAATTTGTGGTCTTTTTCACGACAAAGCTGATACCCGTAGCACCCTACGTGCCCAGTTACACGGGGACCTCATAGCAGACCTGAGGGGGGTGGGGTTTACACCTGTTTATGAGGAATTGCGGATTTGTTAAAGCCTTAGCCCTGCAGAAACCTCATCTTGCGTGTCTGATGCCTGTCGGAGCTCTGCGATGAAACTGATTTCATTAATCGCTGGAAAACGTGCTCATGACCTTGCTTGGAAGATTTTCCACCCTCTCATCTGTCCAAAAATATTACTAAATAGATTATGGCCTAGAGCCAGATCAAAGCAGAGCTTTCATTCAGCTTTTAATGAGGCCTACCACGGACTCATTATTTGATAGTCTAATTGTGAGGAGATGTGTCTAACCAGATAGCCATCCTTTTAAGTGAAAGCTGATAATTTTTTCTTTATTTCAAATAAAAGTGATTAAGGTCATTCGTCTTTCTGAAACCATGATAATCTGCTGAATCATTTATGCTTCATGTACAAGCCACTGTGTCTCTAGCACTGAAAAGACTATTTACTTCATAATTAGCATTTTAAGACTAATAGACTTCTTTTCTATACAGCCAAACTGAATACATATTACATTCTTACTTTCCTAGATTATATTATTACTTATTTTTTTACTTTTTACTTTACATTAATGATTATATTATTATTACAGTTAAATATTAAAGGGGTTTCCTCAAACCAATCACACGGCTGCCTTTTCCTGTATAAAAGTAGGTCTTTCTGCACATTTGCCTCACCCAATATCGTCAATATCATACCTCTAGATGGCAAGTTTTCCCCTCTTCATTTTCTTTTGTAAAATCGGAGGAAATAACACTTTCAAATCCAATGTGTATGAAGTTCTCGCGTTGACGTTTGGTAAGATGTGGTGCTTATAAATGAGCATGGCAGTGAATGGCCAGCATGGTCTCGCTTCCTGCCCACGGGAATCCGCAACATCTGCTTTTTGCCGATCATGGGAATCTGTTGATTCGGCGCTGTCCAATCCTCAGACTGGCACACCAGGGTGACACGTGGGAGGCTTATCAGGCACTGAGCAACATCAGCAGCCCCCAGAGTGAGCATTTAATAGAGAGGAAAACCGCTGGCTGGCTATACACACAACTCTGCAATGACATCATGCCCCCAGCTCAGGTCAACGGTATTTATGTCATTTTTCTGTTCGTCTAGAATTATGCTTCCCCATTAAAAGTCTGTTGAGGTTTGGAGCTCTCAGCAATGTGAGGAGACCCAGATATGTTCCTTCATAGTGAAAAATTCTCACATTACTTCTCGTGACCCGTGAAGGCCTTAATTCCTCGACCCGGTAATTTCACTCTCCCCGAAGGTCGGCACCCGTGCCCCGCACCATCGCAGTGGTCTGAAAAGACCCTTAACATCTTCCACCTTTTGTGAGCCACACAGAATCTCCCACGAGCACGACATCTGCCTGGCTTGCTGCTGCCACCATCAAAGCTGTTCCTGAGCACGTGCATGTAGCCCAAACGTGCAGTGTGGGGATAACAGCAACTACAGCAGACACACTCACAGGGCCTCATCCGGCTAATTCGTTTTTGTGGAATTCCAATGGGATGTTTCCTTGTCACAGCAGATGGGTTCAGTCTTGATCCATAACAAACAAAAAGTAATTACATTTGCACTACAAAGTCTATTTTTTTATTCCACTGAGCTCTGAAAGACTAAAAAGTATTTCAGTACTGTTCTCTGCTTTTCTTGATAAAAGGCATAATTGAGGTGGACACAAAAAAATCAGAATATTTCTTTAAACCACTGTCCTGTACAGATGTCTTGAAGGTTGAAGCTCAAAATAAGAATATTTATCATTGATAATTTTGTCATTTCTAAAGCCATTAACATTGATAGGAATCTCTACAGTAATTTATTACTATTAGAATTAAATAGACATAATTGGAAACGTGACCCAACATTTAACACAGCTGAGAATTTACTTAATGGTACTGAACAAAGAGCAACACAGACTACATAATACTAAATTGTAATATTGTTATTAATAATAATTATATGCAGTGTATGAAACCAGGAATGAGTGAGAGAATACAGATGTTTTCTTACAAAAAACCATGGAAATGTGACACTTAGAGCACAAGAATAAGGTGGGACCAACTCAGCATGAACAAATTTGGCAACTCAAGTAACAACAAGAGCCTCACTGGTCTGGTCACTCACCATAACCAGCGGAGTGAGACGGGGGCCCTTTTTTCTGTTTCACATTACTCACCATAACCAGTGGAGTGAGATGGGGGCCCTTCTTTCTGTTTCACATCACTCACCATTTGTGGATGGGGCAATAAGAGTCCTGCTGGATGGGCAGACGGGGCGTCTTACAATGACTTAAATCAACCACGTCACCTGAATTTAGGCCGTGTTATACAATGCATTAGAATTACAGTACATGCGATTGCAGTACATGCGTTGCCTTCCAGTTCAAAGCTGAGCTTCCCCTGGATCAGCTGAGTGTGGTTTTCACAATGATGCACTCTGCCGGTATGTTTCTCATCGCCGGCTCCTGTGGGAGGCGCTGAAGTGTCTCTGAGCAGCATTTCAGGCACAAGCAGCAACTACAAATCATAAAAATGAAAACTTTTAAATGATCAATAGATGAGGCGCCATAAATATATGCCTGACACTAAATTAGATGCCGTATGTCATGTGCATGACACTTTAATGCCTGCACAGTGATGATGTATGTAGCCACATGAAGAACGTGCAATAACAACACAGAGGGAACCTGTCACTGTTTCACGCAGGCAGACACACTAGGCCTCGCTGCCTGTGATCCCTGGGACACGCCAGGGTGCTGCTAACAAATGCTAAAACACCCATTCACACTGACGCCTTGGCTGTGGGGAAGCGGCTGCACAGTTTCGCACAGTTTTTGGGTCCTCAGAGCAGCTTCTGCCCACGTCTTACTTTCTGTTTAATTGAATATAACTGAGGCAGAACAAGGCTGCATCTGAACTACTTTTAGTAATGATATCAGCGTGGGCATTTCTGGGCCTGATGACACTGTCTGTCTGTCTGTCTGTCTGTCTGTGTGATTGTGGCACAGTGGAATAATGTTTGACAGAACCTACAGGGTTTTTTGACACTATGTTTGCCATGCATTGAGCACAAACTATCATTTACTCTCACCCTGCTGGTGAAACGATCCAGGAAAACTGAATCAAAACTGTTAGCCATGTTCTCAAAACTGCACACAAAACTACCAGATTAATAAATATGGCACATTTTTAATATAATAAACTGGCAGATGTACGCATTTAGTTGAGAATTCACGAGTGACCACATATAACTGTGATTTTAGGATTTTAGGATGTTGGGCTGTCTGTGATCAGACATGATCCATCTGCGCGCGGATCCATGATCGACTGCACTGTTAAAAATGCAGGAAGAAGCTCTGTCATATTAATGTTAAAAATGACTTCAATTTAACGAGGCAGAACAAAAATAGAACTGAGTTTTATTAAATATTGAATTAAACAGCTGATCTATTCAATGGATCTGTTACAAAGACTTTCGGGGGTTTGACGTGAATGCCACTGTTTATTTCAGAAATGCAGATTCCACAACTGCATGACTCATAGTGACATACTGGAAAATACTGTAAAACTTATTTGCTTATTTCACAGATTCTGTAATGAAACAGAATGAAACTTAAGACACATGAGAAGTGCAAGTAAGTGTAGATCAGGATGGACGATGGAAATACTTCTGTTTTCACTATGCAGCTTTCCTGACAGCGACTTCACCTTTATTAAAAGGGTGTAATGGCTTCCTGTTTAACAACATTAGTAATAATTCACATTATTATGTGTGACGGGCGTGTCTCACATATGCATGGAAGCGTAATTTTCACAAATTGTCATTATCATCCGTGCAAATATATCCCTAAGGCAGCAAAATGAAATAGATTGCTGTGACCACCTAGACTACAGTCAATATGGCAAGCGGGGATCAGTCCATCGCAGCTGGGCGTGGGGGAGGGGGACGTCAAGCAGAGCCACCGTTCGTCAGGTGGCCATGGTTTCATCCACAATGTGCCTTACTGCATCTCACTGCATCTCACTGCATTTCCCCAGAAGCTGCTGGAGTTACGTAGCTGTGGATTATGTATCCACCAAACCCACAGGTTTTCTCCCAAATGCTGTCCAGCACTTTAAACAGGCTTCAGTCTTCAGCTTAACCTCTTTGACTGGCTCAAAGTAAATGCTTGTCAGGTAGAGAGTTATAGATTATACCTCCTGTTTGTAATTTTCATATTTGCCAATACAGTATGTAATTATTGTGTTGGCTAATCTTATTGTTACATTCATTCCAATGTTGGCTCAGTATCCAGTAAAGAGCCTTTGATTTTTTGAATTAGACTTTTGTTCAAATATTAATTAGAACTGTCATTGTGTTCTGATTAGAAAGTCCCTTGATGGCAGTGTGAGGATGACACATGTCTGAGCAGGAAAGGCTAATTAGAGACTACATAATTCAAGTAAATAAAGGAAACTTCTGCCAGGGCATCATACTTTCTGACAGTTATTCTGCTGAACCGACCAACTTGGAGGAAAGTCCCACTTAGGTCTGTCTGCTGCGTAGCCTGCGGCCAACAGCCCAGCTCTGCCCGTTTTGGCTGGAACATAGACATACGAGTTTTCCTCCAACCAGGAGCCCTTCAGAGGTGTTACCCAGCCAAGGGCTAATTTTATTTGTTCCCTTTGGCCTCACTGACCCAATTAAAGGAATTTCTGCCAGATGTGTGTAAGGCTCTCTCCAGTCGCTGAGCCAGCTAACCTTTGTGGACCGGCTGGTCGCCCTCTTATTGATTTTCCTAGAGACGATCATCCCAGAGCCCACAGCCTCTCCTCAGTCGCCAGGGAGGCACTATCAACCTAGTACCTAGTCGTTTGTCTCAAGGACTTCTTAGAGTCAAGATTCAAACATGAGTTCGGATGAATTATTGTTTAGTTTTCTTATTATTGATTTTATGTTTATGTGAATAAAACATCAGTCTAGTTATTTAAAAGAACAAAATGCATATTCTGTATGGGTAGGATAAGTCACTCGAACTCCTGGAATAAGGTAATTATGATTGATATTATTTTGTTTGGAATAGGCAATAGCTCCTTTCGGAATGTTCTAGAATCACAGCTTGCTAAAAGAGAGGGAGAATGTGAGAATGTATAGAGAAGCTGAAATGAGCTGTGTCAGGAAAAATTTGGGGGTTAAACAGCCCCCTTGGTCAGTTTTTTTCAAGGGTGCCACATCAAGTCTCTTCACAAGGAAGACATCTTAGGTGGAAGATGAGAAGCTCTGTGCCAGTGAACCCGGCTATGGCTGCAGGGTACAGTTTTACCTTGACTTCAACATCCCAAAGAATCATTAATCAAAATGAGTTTTGGCCGCTTGTAGCATCCATTAGCACTGGGCCCTGTATCCAGTCACTCCTACTAACGTTTAATAGCTGTGATTTTTCTGGGCACATGCCAACCAAAAGTCGATACATTTCCAAAGACAGATGCAGAAGCCATGATTTATCTAAGGCTGGTGTTTATATAAAAGCCCCCATGCTTTGCGCAGTTCTGGCACGTAGCCTTCACCGTTTCTTTACTCTCCCCCACATTCCTCCCTCCACTGTCTCTCTTTCATGCCCCCCTCCCTTTCTGTGCGTCGGAAAGCCCGGGACGGGATCTGACTGAATGGCCTCCCTTTTCAGTTTTCTGTTTGTGTGGGTTTTTTTTCCACAGCTAATCCTGGGATGAAGCACAGCTGCTGTTTTTGCGTGAAAACAGATGGAGATGCAGACAGGCTGGCTGGGCATGTTCGACATGGGTCTCAACTCCAAGCCATCACAGAAGTTCAGCCCCAGGCTGGGGGGTGTGTATCAATAATATACAACTTAGGGGCTCAACTATTAAAGAGTTCACGTGGTTAAGCTAAACCTTAGAGCAGAAATTTCCGCGCCGCTCTGTGCTAACATGCTCATCGGATCCAAACCGGCTGTCTTTAGCGTAGCATCTGGTGCAAATTACTTTTTCTATATACTGAGAAGAGAAACATGTTAGCAATAAATTACCCATAATTCAGTTGTTCGAAGCTCCTATTCTGTGATGTGAAAAAACATCTATATGTTGTGATTTCTCTCATATTTTTCTTCCCACATCCCACAGTATTGTGATTTTGAGACTGTTTACAAATTTGGGAGAACATTTCACCAGCAATGAACTTCCACTGAACATCACTTAAACGGGGATACTGACTAAAACAGATAAAGCTACAAACTAAAGCAACTGAGGAAGTCCCTTAAGTCAAATTTAGAAATACCTGTTGTGTTCATTTATTTACGGAAAAACCCTTTTGTTGGGGGAGGGACAGAAAGACATGGATCAGTGACATGCAGTCCCACGCCGGGGGCTTCTCAAAGATCCTAAATGACAGTGAGGCGGGAGATGGGGGAGAGAGATTAGGGTGAACAGGGACAGCCAGCTGGCCCCCTCCTGAGATAAATGACCCCCTCACACATCCAAGAATAACAACTAACATTTATATTGCCTTTCACATGTCTGCAGCCTGAGCCCTGTGATGGACGGGCATCCCTGCCAAGGTGTCACCTTACTGGTGCCCAGTGCTGCCTGTCACCTTGTATGGCATGGACATGGAAGGTGGATGGAGAAGGGGGATGCTCTGGACAAGGCCATGAGATGATTTCCATGGTTGACTAGAGCATTTCCCAAAGCTGACTAGCAGCTTATCCAGGTAATCCTTGTCCAGGGCTGCCAACTTTGGTCAGCTGGCTGGCGTGAGATTTTTATTGAGAGACAAGTCTGCACACACATGCACACACATTTACATGCATGTAACAGTTTTATTACCTTGTAAATAGTCTGTAGAGTTTGCAAACAACATAAACTTTTGATGTAGCTAATTTTAGTTTTATAATGGAGTAATATAGATCTGTGCTAAGATTTCTTGCATGAGCATGAGAGTCTGAAAGCGTGAGTGTCACGCCAGATGCATGTGAGTCTGAAAACGTGTCACGCCAGATGCGTGTGAGTCTGAATGCATGTCACGCCAGATGCATGTGAGTTGGCAACCCTGCATTGTTACCAGTGATCCCAGACTTGTCAGATAGATAGACAGACAAATCTGAAGTCTTTATCTGCACTCCTTGTCAGCCAGCCTTTCTCAGTATCCGTACACACGTCCTCCCGCCCATCAGGATGACCGCAGTCAGCAGCAGAACCCTGACTGGATGCTGCTGATTTGTGGTCCATTGCTTATTGGGTGATAAATAACCCTCATCAAGCGGATGGCCAATGAGGACCCAGTTTCTGATAATGATCACTCGGTCTGGCAGGTTTTACTTGATGTATTTGTATGAGCACCAGAATTGCAGCTGAGCATTTAAAATCGTCCAGTCAGCCTGGAGACATCCCAGGATGGCTGAGCAACGGAGGAGCAGAGGCTTACAGATTGCACTGGAAACTGGATCAGAGGCATACTAACTGCTTTGGAAGTTGGAGCAGAGCCATACAAATTGCACTAGAAGCTGGAGTAGAGGCTTAAAAACTGCAGTGGAAGCTGAAGCAGAGGCTTAGAAATTGCACTGGAAGCTGAAGCAGAGGCTTAGAAACTGCACTGGAAGCTGGGGTCTCTTGGGCTTTTGTCTGGGGTGGAGAGACACCTCTCTCCTGCCAGGGGCAAACCTAGTGGTAGTAAACAACAAGAAATGGGCATGCATTATTGCATATATTATTGCGTATAATCATACAAGAAAGCAACATTAAGAAAACAGCCAGAATTAAAGAGTTATTTTCAAGGAAACCACCTTTTTAAGATTTTGTAAATATTAATGCAGTTTCTTTCCTTTTCGAAAATTCTTTGCAAGTGACTAAAAGTTCTGCCCTATTGATTTTAAAAATGTCATAAAAAAAAGTTTAAAAGATGGAAAATTTTAATGGTTGTGCCGAAACAGGAACCTCTCTGTGACCTCAGGGTATTTAGTACACAGTGTATAGCGTCGGTGGTGTATTAGCTTTAGACCTGGCTTGCAATGAAGTGGTTGATCAGGGACCAGAACAGGATGATCACTGAGCTGTGAGATGAGAGGCATCTCCAAAGGGCAAATCCAGCCTGGAAAGACAGAAATGTGCCCCCGTCTTTACTGAAGTTCAGCTTTAAGTGTCGCTCGGGAGTGAGAGAGCGGGGGTCACCCTCGGCCGGGATCTGTGTGTCTCATTAACACGGAGCGCGTTTCAAGGGCAGACTGCTCTGGAGCATCACGGCGCCGGCTGCCAGCAAACACGCCTGCCTCACACGCCTCCGCCTGCTGTCATCTCCCAGAAGCACCCATCCAGGAAGTACTGCCCCTCCCTCATGCGTCATGTGACTTAAAGTCAGTTTCACAATTAACATCAGTATCTTATTAGTTTAGTTTACACTTAAAACCATATCAAGGAGAAGAGTTTGACGTACCCCAAAAAATCCTATGATCCTATGATTTAAATCTTTGCACGTTTGCTCTGTATCTGTGAGTGCAGTTTGCAGGTTTGCTCTGTGTTTGTGAGTGCAGTTTGTATGCTTGCCCTGTGTTTGTGAATGGAGTTTGCACTTCTGCCCTGTGTTCGTCAGTGTATTTTGCACGTTTGCCCTGTGTTCGTGAGTGGAGCTTGCACATTTGCACTGTGTTCGTGAGTTGAGTTTGCACGTTTGCACTGCGTTTGTGACTGTAGTTTGCACATTTTCCTTGTGTCTGTGGGTGGAGTTTGCACGTTTGCTCTGTATTTGTGAATGGAGTTTGCATGTTTGCCCTGTATTTACTGTATGAGTGCAGTTTGCATGTTTGCCCTGAGTTTGTGAGTGCAGTTTGCATGTTTGCTCTGTGTTTGTAAATGGAGTTTGCACATTTGCTCGGTGTTTGTGAATGCAGTTTCATGTTTGCCCTGTGTTTGTGAGTGCAGTTTGCATGTTTGCTTTGTAAGCTGACTTCTCTAAATAACCCTGAGCCCTGCGATGGACCGGCATCCCGTTTACGGTTCCCCCAGCCTCCTGTGCTGCCTTGGATATGCCACAAGGCCCCCATCACTGTACTGAATCAGCATTTATACAGAACTGGTGAATCACATTAAAGGATATCTAGGCCTGTTATTCGGTACCATTTCTTGCTCAGATGAATAATTCCCTTGATTTCTGCTGTTTCCTGACAGTGCATTCTTGATATGACCTCTGACAGAAACCTCTTCATAAACTTATGAACATTATGAAACTGAATGCCCTTGCTTGCCAATTTAGGACCATATTTCTCTTTACATATTTTCAGGTGTGTAAAAAAAAAAACAATTATGACACAAATATAGAGCTGGGCACATGTTGTGAGTCTATTTGAGTCTGACCTTGAAACAGATCCACTCTATTTTGTCACCGGATGAATTTTAAACATGAGCTACTTCTGTTGCTAAAAACAGTGGCCGCAGTATTTATTCTTGCTAATTTTGTCTATTTTGATCTTTATCCCTGAAGGGCGGACTATTTTTATATACCTGCAGCCCATTAGATACACATAAAAACCAGGCTTTTGAAATGTCAGCCTTTGTTGTAAGTTAGTTCCATCCTGGATAACGTCAATGAGACCTTGACGTAACGCAACGTTTCACTCCGGCAAACCGGGCCGTGTTTCTAATCTGACTGCCCTCTCCCTCACCTCCGGTCTCATCTATTGTGACCAGTAAGGTGTCGCAATAAAGCAGATCGAGCTGTTGGCGGGACAGAAAGTCGCCAGCCAAGAGGAGCGCACGCACGGGGCCACAGCTCCCCACTGCAACTTGAATTTGCAATTTACAGTTTGTATCTCACAACCTCCTTAGAGAAGAAATAAAGGGGAGATGGCTGGGTGAAATATGACGGAAATTAAGGAGGATGGAGCCATCTCTCACAGCGTGTTGGAGTGTATCTGCGCTACATGTACTTCTTTACAAGGCTTTATTAAGACTGTTTAGCTGTGTCATTCAAAGACACCACCTGAACGGGGGCAGGAAGGACGCGTACTAATACTGACAATGATAAATACATGGACGTAAGGAATCTGCTGTTGAATTATGTTCGAGATCAGCGGCAGCACGGTGACATGCTTTGGCCCTTCGACGTGTCATTCTCAAACCGGGTGCTGTCCATTTCCTGGATGGAAAAAACAGTGAAATGGAATTTCAGTGGTGGTGGGGGGTGATTTACAGAGGCAGGGCCAAGATTGGGTCCGGGCCTGAAGTATATCAGCTGGGTTGATCTGTTTAACAATGATTGGTCAGAGATCCTCAAAGGGGTGGGGCATATAGAGAAAAGTCACCCGAGAAATATCTCTGTACAGAGAGAATAAAAAAGCCCACGGCCCATTTTAAATCTTAGCTAACAGGCTGCCGCTTTCTGAGCAGCTTGGGGAAAAGGGGTTTTATAACTTTACCCAGGAAGCGATAAAAGTGTTGAAAAAGTGGGAAATGAAGAAGCATTATCATCTTCCATGTCCATTTCTCCAACTTTTGAGAGCTACATTGAAACATGAGCGGATGGCATGATTTTTCACAGATGTTAGTGGCTTAAATAATTTGTCCTGAATATTCAGGAGTAAGTAAATTCTAGAATGCGTGTCTAAGTAAATTCAGGGGCAGGATACTGATACTGATATTGCTCTTTAACCTCCTCATATCCCAAAGTTTGAAAGGAGAACACAAACAATTCAGCTTGTGCAATATAAGTGTTAACTTTTGCAGATTAAATGACATTTGTTTATCGGCAATTAAGTTCTAGTTCAATTGCAGGATTATAAAAATGGTAAAAGTAAACCCTGGATAATGCAACATCAGCATGAATTTTACAATAAACTTCATAAAAAAAGATTCTACTTCAGATCTGTGAGTACTCACCCATTTTAATTCTATAAAAGTAAAATGCTCTACTCTGTCTGAATTCATAAACATCAGGACAAAAAATGGGCCTTTCTCTCTTTGGTGCCTGAATGGGGTAGACGATGAAACCTTATCAGGACTCTAACAACAGCAGAATCCATTAATATTACACTGATGTTCCATGTGGACATATTTTTTTTTGGCAAATTAAACATCTCTTCAATACCCACACCACGCCTGTCAGCACACTGCTATGTACTGAGCCTGGCTAGCACAGATAAATAGCTCAATAGAAAATCACATCTATAGCCTGTTCATATTGACACCTTAGGAGTGGGAGGATTACCTTACAAATACTAAAGAGATTCAGAATGTGAGCAGCCTCTCAGTCACGATGGCCCCAGACTGACACAGCTTCTCAGGGCTGCTCGGCCTTTCAGTTCAGAGCTGTTCCCTTGAATTATTCAAGCAATACCTATGAAATACCTGCACCTATGGAGTCTATATGAGAAATCCTCTATTATTATTGCCATAACAATTCAAGCAGATTCTTCTCTAGCAGGTGGGGGGCTCAGAGGGTCGGGCTGTTGCCTTGTACTTCCTGGGTTGGGGGGTTTGAGTTTCACCTTCTCAGGTCAGATTCTCCTGGGTACCTCTGCTTTTCTCCCGCAGCCCCGAGACATACAGTTAGGCTAAGTGGTGCCTCTGAACTGCCCACAGAATATGAGTGTCTCTGTGCTCTGCTGTGCGCTGGTGTCCTGTGCTGCCTGGGGTGGGAGCCGGGGGATTGGAAGATGGATGGATAGATCAGTAACAGGAATTGGAAGGAAACGCAAGACCATCCCAACTGTCACGTTCGGCGGGTGAGCGAGCGGGTAAGCAGGCGAGTGGAGCCGGACAGACAGGAGAACGGGGTTTTAATGGGGAAGAAGCAGACATCCAGGGACACGACACGTCACGATACAATGCCGGATCTGGCATACAT
>JAODLC010000002.1:5729072-5745126 GCA_026781145.1 Hippopotamyrus pictus
CACAAGCCATCAGGCTTCTAAACACACAGTGACTGGACTGAGACTCACACACACACTGTTGCACTTGTCTCATGTTTGTTTACCTGCCGTCTTTGCACATGTCTGCACATGTGCACTTTACCTCCCCAGTCCTTTTATGTAGCACTTTACATACATGCAATTTACGTTTTTTTGTACTGTCCTAGTCCATTTATGTAGCACCATGGTCCTGGGGAACGTTATTTCATTTCACTTGTACTGCACCACGTATATTGTTGAAATGACAATAAAAGCAACCTTGAACCTTGCTTGCCACCAGAGGTGTCTGCTGTGCATTTCTCCCCACCAGAGATGCCCACTGTGCTCTGCCTGCCGACAGAAGTGCCTGTGGAGCTCTCCTAATTGCCCGCCAGTGTCCCGGCTATGCTCTGCTTACCTGCCGGTACCCCAACTATGCACTGTTCACCACGCTGGCTACCCAGCTGATTCCTGTCCAAACTGCGGGCGTCGCGCAGACGGCTCCTGTGGACGTTGCCCAGATAGCTCCTGCCTGCCTACCTGCCTGCCTGTGGCTATTGCCCAGATGACTCTTGCATCACCCAAATGGCTCTTGCCTGCTTGCCTGGCCAGCTCACCTGTGGCCATTGCCCAGAAGGCTCCTACGTTCCCCCAGAAGATGTCCTCTGGGCATTGCCTGTCCTCCTCTGTGGGTCTCTGTTCTGGACTTAGGCCTTATCGGTCCCTAGCTCCAGAAAGGTCCCCAGTACTGGGGGAAGCTTTGAAGAGGGACTTGCTGAGTCTCTGTTTCCTGTCGAGGAAAGCAGGAACATACTGTCCATGGCAGCCTTACTCTTGCCCTGTAGGCCCCTCAGGACTCTCTGGCCCAGCCAGCCCCTCAGAGCCCTCTTGTCCCAGCACCTATCTCCATCTCTGTTCTTGCCCGACAAGTCCCACAACATCCAGGGGTTCTGACCCGGAAGTCCCAGCGGCACCCCTTTGCCCTGCTATACCGGTGACACCTCCCTGCTCGGCAGTTCCTGTTGGCCTTACTTGCTCCAGCCTTGGTTCCTGCCCTGCGGGTCCTTCTCTGCTTCTCGGCCCTGGCTCAAACGTCTTCTGCATATCCTCCTGTTCCCATCCAGACCCCTGCCTAGCCTCCTGCCTCAATTCCTCAATTCCAATCCCAGCCTCACAAATCTCCCGGCGTCACCTGTCCCTGCTGACCACACAGTGCCACCAGGTCCCATGGATCTGCTGACACCAAGGGCCCAGCATCCTGGAACCATCCAGAAACCCCAGTCTGGCCTCACTCCCTCTCCTGCCTCATGCTTTGTCCTCTCGTCCTGTCTGGCTTTGGTTTCCTCCTGGTATTCACCCTCTCCTGTCGTCGTACCTTAGTCCATTCTCCCTGTGGTCCTTACTGGTGTTTCTGTCCCTGCCCTTATGGTCCTTCCAGGTGCTTGCCCCCCTTTTTCTGTCTTGCTTGTTCTAGTCTGTCCTCCCTACAGTCTCTTGCCCTGCTCCTGTCTGTTCCCTGGTCCAAGTAATGCCTGTCTTGTCCTATAATGTCCGGTCTAGTCCCCAGTGATGTCTGCCGTCATCTTCATGTAATTTTCTGCCCGGTCCTGTCTCCCTAGGTCTCCAGTCCAGAGTCTGAGTGTCTAGCGTTCAACTCTGCCCAGCGTCTCCTAGTCCTGCCCCGTGTCCTGGCCCCATGTGCCCATCCTTTCGTCCGATCCCTTGGGTCCCCTCCCCAAGTTGCTTGATGCACCTGGAGTGTGTGCCTTTGGGGGGGGGGGGCACCGTCATGTCCAGCACCGTCCTGCTTGTCTGCTCCCTGCGTTTCCCTTGGGCTTGTAGTCTTACCTCTTGTTCCTGCCCTCCTGTCAACCAGCCACAGCTGCCTCTTATTTTCTCCTCTGTTAATCGTGTATATTAGCGTCTCTTAGTCCTGTGATTTAGTCATTGCTCTCTGTCCACGTGAGCTGTCCTACCTGCTTTCCTAAATAAACTCCCCTGCAGGGGGGTTGCACTAGCTCTCAGCCTGCATTTGGATCATCTCCTCTGTGTCGTGACAGCTACATGAGCTTCACTGTGCATTAAGTTGATTCTGAATAGGAGCTACAGGCACATAACCTTTTCATTTGAGTGATCACACAGGAGAAAATATTACACAAGGTGTTCTCCATTTGCTGGATGAGTGGGGGCTACAAAATAATTGTTGGCACAATGGACAGTGCTTCAAACTACAAAAATTCTCGGATTTTGATGTTTTAGTTGATTTAGTCATAACTTGGAACTCTCTGTAAACAAGGATCTCAAAGTAAAGCCAGTTCAAAGAGCTGTCAGATGCTGTCACAATGCTATTGATGCCATCAGTCAAAGTGGAGAACAGAAAGTCCAACTTTACTGGAGACAGATTGATTTAGGACTACCTCATCGTCAACTGATTCATGTAAGTAAAAGTGTATTTTAGATTAGCTACAGTACCTGTAAATCAATGCCTGTTTCTTTATCTTTTTAATATGAGCTAGCTAATTTGTGAACCAGCTAAGTAACTTTGCTAAAGGCTACATAATCTCTGCTGTTTAGTTAGCTAGTGTCTTGTGTTTCGTTTGAATAAAGCCGCTAAGTTTTACCCCCATGCCTGCCTTCACCTCTGTGCTTCCCGCATTGTGCCATAGCTGAGAATATGTAGTCTCCAATATTGGATAGATACATTCCTCAGCTTTGGTTTAGCTTATCTTACTAATGTTACCCACAGAATTAGATTATATTTGTGGCGGTAGCTGGCGAAAGGTACAGGTGCATGTGTGTGCATGTGGAAGGAAGATGCCAATCACACACAAACTCAAAAAAGTAAATGAATTTTAGATATACGGAACTAGCAACTGTGGTGCTTATAATATGCAACATGAAGTTCACCAGTTGATGTTACAAAACCTCAGTTTTATTTAGACACAGAAACAGATTTTGTCATAGTTGACCACTATGAGGGAAGTGAATTCAGCTAGCAATGGCAAGTGAATCCACACAGTTTTTCATTTTTTGCATTCCCCTCAAAAATCTAAAACTCCCCCCATTATTATTAATCATAATAATAATAATAAGCTGAGCAAATCAGTGTGTTATGACCTGACACAGAACGTCTCTACTTGATGGGGATAATGGAAGGGAGATTTGTGGAGCAGCAAGAGGCACCATCTGCTGTATTTACTCAGGATTGCAATCTGTGGAATTTCATGCCCCCAGAGGAGAAATTTGCAACACTTGTGGATATGGAAGCTATTTTGGCCCCTCTCCAGAAATTCACAAACTCCCTCACTGGTGACAAGTACATTACAAGATCCTTACTTCACGCACTTCTGGCCTACCTTTCACCCCAAGAACTGAAACAAATCATTCACACTGATTTGAGATGAAGGTATGAACCATCCAAAGGCATCTTTCATGTCAGTACATTCTTGGATGCCTGCTTCCGTGATTCCACTTTGACTGAAGAAGAGAAAGGTCTCGGACTTCAGAGAAGAGGGAGATTGTAGCAGACCAGGAAAGTGACAGTGACGACCATGACAAAACTCTGATGGAGATGTCACCCAAGCTGGCCCCTTGCAAAGGCTGTCAAAGAGTGAGTTTTGTACTCTGACTGACTTTCTGCACCAAGTTCATAAAATAGACCAAAACAGGAAAACATGGAAGGTGCACACTGAATGAAACTATTCCGCTAGAGATTGCTGGTTTCCTAGCCATACCTCAGCTTGATGTTGAATGCGATCTATTGATGTGGTGGAAAACAAATGCGACTAGTTCTCCATTGCTTTCCGCACTTGCAAAGCCATCAGAGAGACTTTTCAGCAGTTTGGGTCTAATTGTAAACCATCGGAGAAACAGACTGAAACCACAAACTCTAAGCACGATGGTGTTTTTGTCCAACAATTTGGAGTAATGCCTATGTGAAAGACTGCCAGTGGCCCTACGCATTATTTTGAGATTATTTTGAGAGTGATAAGGCAACTGGATAGTTGTGTAAAGATGCAGTGTTTTTCCAATAACAAAAAAAAGCTTTTCTTTTTACAGTGACTTTCTCCAACCATTGCAAGCAAATAGAAAAAATCGAATTATGTCTAAGAAAAAAAAATGAATAAGATGAAAAGAGATTAGAATATAGGCATGTGAACAAACAGGCAAACTCATAGACGTGCATGTACACACACATGCACATACAGTACAACTGATCATTCTATTTGATATATGAAGGTTAAATCACTATCACTTACTATACGACTCATCATTAGATGAGGAAAAAATATTTTTGCAGTTTTATTACTAGGCACTCGAGAACACACCCTATTGCATGCATTTTGCTCTCATTTTGGATAGCTACTGTACTCCATTGTCATATTTACTTATGAATCCTTTTATATCAGTGATTCTTGCGATTAGGGGTAAAACAGTTTTTGATATTCTAAAAAAAATGCTTGCTTATTTTCAAAACCTATGTGTATATCTTTCTTAAATGAGGTTTTGGCTGTCTAACCATTTTTTGGCCAGTTGTAACGTCCATCCATTTTCTGTAACCACTTAGCCTATTCAGGGTCCTGGAGGCCATGGGGCAGGGTAGGGAACAAGCCAGGACTGGGGCCAACCCAGTGCAGGGCATGCTCACATACCATTCACACACATGCAATTTGGTAACTCCGATTAGCCTCACCTCAGCATGTTTTTGGACCATGGGGGGAAACCAGAATACCCGGAGTAAACCCCACATTGACACCGGGAGAACATATAATCTCCATGCACATGGAACCCTGGTGGAGACTTGAACCCAGGTCTCAGGTGACAGTGTTGACTACTGCATTACTGTGTCGCCCCTAAGTTGTAACTTTTTAGTATAAATTACATATTTGCTAGATCAGCGATTTTCGTCAACTCCATCAGATACAGATTTTGAATTAACGTATCACAGATATTCTGGCTTAATATTTTCTTGGTTCACTTAATTATACACACCTATTTTCAAAAGAATCATGTCACGTTTTAGATTAGTCATCTGACAGAGTTGACAAAATACCATTTCCTCTTATGACACATGTTTCTCACAGGAGCCATCTTGTTTACCCTCTGTTGCTTGTGTCCTCTATAATCTACTTAAATTATGCCTATATTACAGAAAATGTCATACAAATTTCACATTTTATTGACTGATTAATGTGTTGAGACACTATGGTTGTGACACACAGCATATTAACGAAACAGGGCAATATTAAAAGAATATAGAAAACTTTCCAGAGCTAGAGTGATTTCATAGCATGAGGAAGAACAAGGATGTCACGCCCCGCCCGCTCCATCTGTTTAATCTTCCTATTTCCTCCTTGACGTCATGCCAGATGCTTGTTAGCCTTACCTTTCATTCTTGCCCTCGTGTATATTGCGTCCGGCTGTCTCCTGTTTGCCGTCATTAGTCCTTGTATTTAAGTGCTCCCCAGTCTTGTGCTGGGTGTGGTGTGTACTGTCCCATTGGTTGTCCCAGAGTTCTGCCCTAGTCTGCTGTGGGCCTGAGCTGAAGTCGAGTACCTGGTCCAATGCTCTGGTGCTGCCTGCACAGTGTCCCAGTTATGTGGTTTGTCTTTCTTGGTCCTGTTTTGTTTCTCCACATCTCATGTTTTGTTGTTCAGCCTGTCTGGTGTTTGATCTTGTCTCATTCTCCTGTGTCCTGGCCCCGAGTATCTGCCATCACTTTCAGTCCCTTGGGTCCCTTCCCTGGAGGGCACGCCTTTGAGGGAGGGTACTGTCATGCCCTGCCTGCTCCATCAGTTTAATCCTCTTGTTTCCTCTTGAGCGTGGCTTCAAACACGCCACGCCTGGTGCTTGTTGGCCTTACCTTTCATTCCTGCCCCTGTGTGTATTGCTTCTAGCTGTCTCCCGTTTACACTCACTAGTCATTGTATTTAAGTGCTCCCCAGTCTTGTGCTCTTTAGTTCAGTCATTGTTATCTGTTGCTGCCTCTGTTCTTGTGTCCCTGATGCAATACTTACTACTTACTTACTTACTTTACTTTATTTGTACCCATAGGTAGATTTGGGGCGCAGTCATGAGTCATACATCCTACATACACACTTCAACACAGGAACAACTGACAACAAAACCAATTAAAAAAAAAAAACATTAAAAAACTAATAACTAATAAAGTCCCCTACAGGGTTTTTGCCTTGGAACAAGCTGCATTTGGGTCGTATTTTCCTCCCTGGATGTGACAAAGGAAGTGGTAAATGTATCCTCAGAGTTTTAGCTACTCACAATAATTCTTGAATTCTTTTTTGTTTAAAAAAATGTCTAACAGCGGTGACAGAAACTCAAGACAAAAGTTCAGTTGACTAGTACATTATTGACTAGCACATTAAAATCATTATTTGATTACTATAATAAAACTTATTATATACTTATAATAAAACTTTTGATGCTCATGACATTATTTACTAATCTACGTATACACAGTAGTCATGATGTTTAATGTTACATTACTTTTTATTCTTTTTAATCTATTGTAATAAACTGAGACCCGTTTCAGGACAAGGTGTTTTCAGGCACTGGTCCCATATTATATCTGTCACGTTCGGCGGGTGAGCGAGCGGGTAAGCAGGCGAGTGGAGCCGGACTGACAGGATAACGGGGTTTTAATGGGGAAGAAGCAGACATCCAGGGACACGACACGTCACGATACAATGCCGGATCTGGCATACATGGGGAGACGCGGACTGATATACACAAGACTAGTCAAATGAAACAGGACACAGGTGATCACGATCAGGAATTGACACGAGGTAATGAGGTGGGCGTGGCACACATGAGGATCGAACGGAGCCGGGCGTGACACCAACCATCTGTCTTAGGGTGAAGGTACATAGAGGGAAAGAAAATGGTAAATAGATCATGAAGTAGACGGCTTTATAAAGCTGAAAATGGTGTTCTCCTGTGCTTGATAACTGTTTCCAGCTGTCCAGGCACAAATAACCACAATAAAAACAAGCCAGGAATCTGTTTTACTGTAATGCAGTTAGAGAAATGAGCAGAGAAGATATAGTTATAATAAGACATTATTCCAAACACGAGGTTTCGTTTGTGGGCACTTATGTGACGAGAATGGGATTAAGAAATAAGCTTCGACTTGATAAAGAAGCACAGTGAAATGGAGACATTTTTTTATCAGAATCTTTCAATTAGCTGAGCACAAAGGCTCAAAGTTAAATATATCTTTCAATAACTTTGGTAATTCAATATCTGTGTCCTTTGTGTGGGAAATATGATAGAAGGGCTTTATGGTTTCTCCAGAAAATGTATGTGTAATGATTTTCTCCAAAGTGCAGCATGCAGCTCCCCGACACACCGCCATGAACGGTCGCCGTGCCCCGTCTCTCCCCGACACACCGCCATGAACGGTCGCCGTGCCCCGTCTCTCCCCGACACACTGCCATGAACGGCCGCCATGCCCCGTCTCTCCTTGACACACCGCCATGGACGGCCTCCGCGCCCCGTCTCTCCCCGTCTCTCTTGCTTTAAGAGCCTCTCTGAATGCTTTATGACCCAATGTGTACCACACCGTCAGCTGAACCTCTTCCTACCTGCATATGCTGTGGACAGAGTCTGTCTGCCTGTCTGCTTTCCCAGCTGACTCAGACAAATGGCTTCCTTCAGACCTGCCTCCATATCTGCATCCTACAGCTGGACCACTCTGCGATGACCATCCCTTCCTTACCCCTGAATGGCTCAATCGCAGCTAACTCTCTGCCAGATGAGTCACCTACATGCATCGAAGCGTGAAATATTCAAATTCTTTCTTAACTTTTAACTGGCTTTAACCTGCCTGGGGCTTATTTGGGGGAATGACAATTATAGCAGGTTTGTGTCTTTAACGTGTGCAAATAATCCAGAAATGGAAGCCTATTAACTTTATCAGCCTAAAATAATTACACAGCTGAAATGTGACCTGTTGTGCTTGTAAACAATGGGTGTCTGTGTAATTCTTAAGTCATTATTGTCTGGATATTTAAATTCATTTAAACATACCAATGATTTGTTCAAACATGAAATATATCTACATCTCATTTGTAAAGAAAGGTGAATTTTTTTTTATTGCAACAACTTTTCTTTTTTTTTCCATAGTAAATTGATTCATATAAATTACATAAACAAAATCATCAAAACCCAAATAAAAAAATACAAATGATCAAACTAGAATGTTTGTGCATGCTTGTGCATGTTTGTGCTTGCTGGATGGTGAAACCACAGCATTTTAATTAAGGATTACATGCCTGTACAGCATGTGAATCGCAGGTTTTAATCTCCTAACCCATTCATTCATGAAGCAGAGAGATGTACGTTGTTCTTCAAGCAGTTTTGTATTATAACACATACAATTTGGGGCTCATCACAATATATCCAAGTCAATGTTACATACACACAGACACACAAGGCGCGGGGGGGGTGAGTATCGGCTTGTTTAGGTTATAACATTAATGAGATTACTCATGCTTACAGAACTACATGACATGGCAGAATTGGATAGTCATAGAACCCTCTAGACATAATTTAATTTCTTGATCATCCCAGACTGAATGCCAGCAAGCATTAGTTGATGTTCTGACACCAACTAATATACATACAGTAATGTCTCCCTTTCGTGGTGAGCAGGAGAGACGAACATACACTAAGGTCCAACAGAATACATTCACATTATACTTACCATGTTATACTTTTTAAAGTAATCCCGTTGTCGGTCCATTATCATTGATAGACGTTATCATCTTAATATCTAAACAAGCAATTTTCTAACGGTGTATACCTGCATAAAAATAATTGGCATTCATAAATGCTTCTTTGCTGTAGCATTTGAAATTCAGCTCCACCTTCACGCTTGCCATTGTAACCTTAAACGAGAAAAACTAGGACCCTGTTAGCTTATTAAAATTCATTATCCTTACGGTCTGCAGCCTCATCAGATAGACGTTTGGGGTGAGACACTCGATCCTGGCTGCCGTTTCAGAATAACTCATAAGCGGCCATTTCAGCCTGCCTGCTGGGACTGTCAGCCTGCAGAGTGTCTGCTGTGATTGCTATCGTTCTGGGCAGCTGAAAACAGCATTTATCATGTATTATCTGAGCGAGCAGCAATTTTCTCTTTCATAGCACTGATGGATGGCTGGACCCTTAATGAACAGTGAATCAGGGTGTCAGTATGCAGCGCGTCTCAGTACCGTCCTCTGAAGTAGCGCATGTCTGAAGGCGCGTCCCGGCATTTAGCTGCCTGACCCCGGAGCACTATATAGGCTGGCAAAAGCGAAACACAAATGAAGTTTGGAGCTGATTAGAAGTTTGAATTATACTTGTCAGTAGTCCCAGAAAGTCCAGGCTGTTATCTTTAATCCAGAGCACTCCCAGGCTCCGAAGTGAGTTCCAGAGCCAATTACCTCTTTCTATTAAATAGCGTATAATTATCTTAGATTACTGCACTGTAATCATTTCTCATTTACCCAATCGAACGAAACATGCTTGAAAGGAGTTTACAATTATTCTTGATGTAAGATTACCGGTGTAAGTTACGTATGGAATGTCCTATTCAGGGCGATTAAACGGGAAGATGCTAATCATTTGAATGTCTTGATTGTGATTTTAGATGACAAAGCCTTTTTGCATATTAATGCACCCGAATCCACATCTCTGAAATTAGCATTAGATACGAGCTGTAAAAGAGCCAAAGCTGTACCGCTCACGGCGTAACGCAGAATGCATTGCTGAAGGAGGGCCCTGCCTCTGATCGCTGTCATCCTTCCTGCGGGAGAGAATTGTGGTATTTAAAAGCGTTTTAAAACTGGTTTTCTCAGTGCGGAAAAGGACAATATCTGGAGCGCTTGGTGTTTAACCAAAACTCAGCAGCTTCGGATTTCAGGTTATACAAGACTCACTTCAGTATCTAGTCATTAGGTAACCAGTTCTTTATAAAAAAAAAACAAAACAAAAAAAAAAAAAACAGGTGTTAATAAGTGAGAGTACTGCAGTTGAACCCTTGAGCAAAGTAATGCCCCCGCATGCTGTATTTTAATGTTTCCCAATGACCCCGAGCTGTTTAGTGGTCTTACCGTGGGTGGAAAGATGGATATAAATGAGATATTAATAACGGCGCTGCAAATCGTTGAATCCTGGTACCATACTGTCCAACTGGTTTGATTTCTGCACAGCAGCAGGGTAAAACAGATGTGTGATCATCACTGCCATTATTATTGTTGTTGTTGTTGTTGTTGCAGGTTTAAAATATCCCAGTGCTCTCAGAACCCTTAAACACGAACTGCAAAGCTAATTTATTCAGAGGAGCTTTACAGGGGAGGGGACATACTGCACAAATAGGACAACCGCGTACTGTACATCCACTTATGGTAAATTTAGCTCTACATTTTCATAGCTGTAATCATTCTCTCGTTTTAATTTACGGGGGTATTTTTGCTTATTTATAGCCGACTTGTATAAGAACAAAGTTCTCGTTATCGACGCTTCCTACTGCTTTTACGCAAAAGCTTTTGTAATGTCATTAATGTGTGTCGCCCGTAAAAATAAACTGTTAGTTTTTTTTTTTTTTTTTTTTTTTTTAACGTTTTTTAATACTACTGGTCTTTGTTTGCCCGTAGATCCCACCCAGCTTTACTTAGCAAACACAAGCAGCCAGGGGATTCGCGTCGGCTTCGTGATTCAGATTAAGTCAGGTCCCACCCACTGCATGCAGCCCCGTCTGCACGAGCTGCTGAACGTGCCGGATTATCCGGCCGGGATGCCGTGCCCAGGTCACAGTGGGTGTGCTTCTACATTTTTCCACTGACTTCTGTCATCAGGTGACAAAGCCATGGAGATAGCGGCGCCGGCAGTGCTGTGAAGGCTGTGCTTTCAGGGGATAGGATATCTGCGGAAGGAAAGGATTACAGAGCTGCTGTACGATGTAATGTTCTTCTGGCCTTGGGGATTATTTCACAGGCTAACTTCAGGATATCCACTTTGAGTTCAGCAAATCATGCTCTTTATTTATGCATCTTACATTATCATTTTGTTTGTAATATTTATTTCATGCACTGATAGCACTTTACTTGACTGGCCACAAATATGTTATTAATTATGTAGTAATTAACCACAAACTAAGTCAGTTCGCAGCTTTTCCTGTGTCTGGAGGTCGTTTCTTGCATCTTGGGAAGACAGGGAGTCTGTCTAAGGTTCTGCTCATGGTGACACTTTCAGGGAGAGCTGGACGAGGCTGCATGCAGGCACAGATGAGACTGAATTCTGCACCAGGGACTATGGGACACCCCCTCTTTTCTCAGAGTTAGTTACTTCAGGCCTATTGGACAGAATCAGACTAGATTAGAAGTACCATTCTGAAGTGAATGACGAAAGGGGTCACATGACCTTTCATATATTTATGCCTTATTGCCTTAAGGATGGAGTGACACCTGAACAGAGAGGTGGCTTCAGACCATTCCTGCTCACCCACTACACGAATCCTTGAAATAAATGTTTACACATACAGTGTCACACTGTTCTTTCTGTGTCTGCAGAACTTGACCCACAGTCTTTAGTTCGGTCTGGTGTGAGTGAACCGTGCCCTTCCCGGGGGCCCAGTGAGAGGGCTCCGTCTCTGTGCCCTTCCCGGTGCGCCCAGTGAGAGGGCTCCGTCTAGCACTGAGCTTTGGTGCCTTGTGTAATTTGAGCACCGCTGTTTTTCACCGACATTCAGGCTGCTACACGTCCTCTATATCTGTCACATTCTGTAAATGGTGACAGCAAGCAGAGTGGCCAAATATATGACAGAATGTGTGTCTGTCGCCGGTCGTCACTGGCTGGCCTGAGAGATGATGTGACAATGGTGGACATCACTGGCAGACTTTAGCCAATGCATGAAACATGAGTCTGGCTCACGTCCTGCACTTCAGACGTACGTCCCATTGTTGGCTGGACTGCAGTATCTCCCTTCCAGTACAAAGAAACATCTTCGCTATCCTTACAGAATAACTGTGACATGACACCAGGATGCCTGATGCTTATTGACAAGGGGTCATGCCCTGTGTGTTGCCTGTCCTGTTCCCAGAAGACCCTGCTGTTGTACCCTTGAGCAAACCACTTAACATCCATCCATCAAATACACCAGGGATACACAGTCCTGTATCCAGCAGGCTCTCTGTCCTTCCTGGCCTCTGATGAAGCTCACCATCTCCTCAGGTAGGATGGAGAACCTGCTGCATACCGACACTGCAGGAACAGGGCTGCCGCCCCCTGCGATATACCATCCAGCAGCATAACCTGTATGGCACTTTGGATGAAGAAGGCACGGAAGGTAACTGTTGACGTACAGGGAGCCTTCATGTGTGCGGCCCCCCCGCCTGCCCCCACGTTAGCCTGGCACCCTCGCTGGCCTCAGGCTTTAAGCAGCTCCTCTCGGTGTATCTGTACCTAAAACGTTAGCAGCTACGCTCTATTCCCCTCCAATGGATGGAGAGGCTGGCAGCCCCAGGCCGTCGTCCGTGTTCAGGCAGGACTGCTTCGCTCAGCAGACTCCCGGCTGCTCACTGCAGCCTCTCTTCACCCTTTCTGCCCATAATCAGGCCACGTTGGTGACCCGCCGTCTGGAGCTACACACAGAGTACCTTCTTATGCATGCTTATCTAACAGGCTGCTCTTCAATTTGTGGACTGTATTTGTGTAGAGCAGTAATATCTTATTTCCCAGTACATGATAGAAACACGCCCAACCTACAAGTTATAATAGTAGAGCGTGAACGATGTCTTTTCAAGATGGCCGGTTAAATGTCAGTACATACCCATCTGTAAGATCCATCAATCTATCAGGGTGGCTTTGAGGCAGGTTCTGCTCACACAAAGCAGGCATAAATTATGACCCTAGCTGTGCACCAGTACCATCTGACCAGAGGTGGAGATTTCAAATCCAACGAGTACAAATCCAGACCAAGATTTTATTTCAACCAATCAGTTGAGCATAAGGAGTCACAGTCACAGAGTACTCAACTGGTTGGTTGAAATAAAATCCTGGTCTGGATTTGTGCTCTCTGGACCTGAAATCTCCATGTCTGCTTCTGACTGTACATTTAAAAGAGGAAACGCAGAATTATTTTAAAATTGCTGATGATATTATTTTACATAAAGTCAAGCCAGTTTATTTATGAAGCACATTTTAAAAGTCCTATACAGACCATAATGAAACACAACAAATATTCTTAGATGAAATGAATGAAATAAATAACAATGAATAAATTAAAATTACAACAACAAGTAAAAAGAGAGATCTGATGGCGAGTGGGAGGCTAATCCACGCTTGGCTGCAGCAGCTGAGAAGCCTGATCACAGATAACGTTCAGCTGGCTTAAAATATTCGTCAGCTCACGTTTTCTGTATCGATTTCACCTCTTTATTTGTGGTCTTGCTGTGGTGGACCCCAAGGCTGCCCTTTCTCCACTGTTAATCCTCCCCATTTATTTATCTCATTCTCAGCCTTATAGGACATAGCAGGGGCTGGCTTTCGGGGAATATCGGGTAAAATACCAAGTAATTCCAAAAGGAAAAACTCAATAAAGAATAAAAGATAAAACAGCACTTACCAGATTGCGTTTAGTAGGATTCCAGGGAGCGCAGTTCCCAGCGTGCTGTCAAGGCAACGGCACAAAGCATTATCATCCAGATTAGTAAAATAATATCCCAGTAACATGTTTACTGAATTTGGTGAATCAGGCCGTCCTTAGAGCCACGATTGCCGCCTGCAGAGCGATGCAGGTACACTGGGAAAGAGTGGCGACCACAGCTGACTTCCCTAGTTAGAATGACCCACCTGGTGTGGTTACATGGACAGGGGGAGGTGTAGTGACAATACGCTGGAGAAACTCCAGGTCTTGCAGGAGTTTCTGGGTCGATATCTCTCAGAAGGTCTTCTGCGTTTTCTCCTTTATCAGGCCACAGTCATTTGTTAGCTTTGTTAACACCGCCTGGCATTCTTGTCTGGAAACGGTGTTTCTTTCAGTTCTGAGACAGCTGCCCAGCAGACCACGACTCCTGAGTCAGCATCACAGTCAGATGGGCTTTTCTCCTCTGCCTAACCCTAAACCTAACCCTAACCTTAACCTTAATCCTTTGTTTAATTAATCCCACCCTCAACAAGCCCCCAGAAACTACATCATACTCGGTTAGCCTGTTTTGGCCACTCCTGTCTACACCTACAGCTTCTCAGCTTCTCAGCGGCGTGTGGATCCATCAGCGAGAACCTTGATCCTGGCACCCTCGAATGGTGAGGAACAGCAAGTGCTATCCATCATCACTGGGTTTAACACAATGAGGGCCGATTAAAATAACCGTGGCGGGTTGCGGGTCGCGATGGAGCCGGCGAGCGGCAGGTTGCAATGGAGCCGGCGAGCGGCGGGTCGCAATGGAGCCAAAGAGTTGCGGGTCGCGATGGAGCCCGCGAGTGGAGGATTGCGATGGAGCCAAAGAGTTGCGGGTCGCGATGGAGCCAAAGAGTTGCGGGGCGCGATGGAGCCAAAGAGTTGCGGGTCGCGATGGAGCCCGCGAGTGGAGGATTGCGATGGCAGAGCTCACTGCACCTGGGCAGTTTAATTAGTTTATTAATTTGTGAATTCATCACAACTTGTGAGAAGCAGGCAGAAATGCCTTCTGCTCTTCAGGTAAATGGAAAGTGTTCTTAGTGGAGGCAATAAAGGACTCCCCGGGATCTTACATGTGAACATTCTATCAGCCAAACGTTTACGACGTAAAGTCAACAGTAGCTTTTGGCCTAATTTATAGGGCAAGATTAACGGAGAGATAGCAAACATCCCAGAAGCTCCAGTGTTTCTTGTGTTTGTTTCACTCAGTGTTAGTCACTGTTTACATAACTTATACTATTTCAGTGTAGAAGTATTTAAGGTTGTTACTTCTTTAATTTTTCAGAGGAAAAGTATTAAAAATGTTGCTGTTTTTTGAAGAACAAAAGATGCAGATCAGGTCAAACACAACCTTTCCTTGGAATGTTAGACATTTGTTGATTATCATGAATTACATATTTTGACCAGAAATACAGTTAGATAGAGAGACTGAAGTATGGATGGATGGATGAATGTATGAATGGACGGATGGATGGGTGTATTTCAGCATCCTTTGCATATTCTGCAAAGTAATGTCTCCAATTGCCTTCTTTTATCACGTTCGCCACCAGGGGGCAGTTGAGTGTAATAAATCCGTCAATACATTCATTTTCAATTACCACTTGTGCAATTAGGGTCACGGTGATCTTGAGCCTTTTCCTGGGAAGCACAGGGCAGGGTAGACAACCTTGATGGGATGCCATTGTGTGACAGCACACAGTGACATGATAGGTGTCACTCAGGGTCGCTGCTTCTGCAGGGGGATGGCGGGGAAATCCTGAGAAAGAGTGGGAGGAAATGCAAGCCGCATGTAAATACAAAGCAGGGGACATATTCAAAGCCAATGGCCAATGTGAAAGTAACAGCATCCTATAATGGTGAGTGAGCACAGTTGTAAGAGTAGTGTGAGTTGTTTTTTAATCAAACAAATGCTTGTCTGATGATGATGATGATGATGATGATGATGATGATGATGATGATGGTATGGTGGTATGATGTCCATTCCATGTAAAAGATCCACCCAGCAAACATTTTACCTTTTGTCAAGCAATTTCATGCTGAAAGGATGAATAATTGAGTAATTAAACCAGGGAATCAAGGTTTGTAAGATAGCAGGGTGAACTTCATGTGGGTGCGGCTGAAGGCTGTGAATTCATGGTGAGCCACACACACTGAATATGAGGGGTGGAGGCCTTCATCAGTCTGTGACTCCATTTGTGGGAGAGAGTGATTCTGTCATGGAGAAGCTGTGGAGGAAGGAGGTGCAGAAGGAACTGGGAGAGAGAGGGAGAGAAAAGGAGAAGGGGAGAGTAAGGGAGACAGGGAGAGAGAGAGGGGGAAGAGGAGAGTGAGAGGGAGACAGGGGGGGGGGGAGGGGAGGGTGAGGGGGAGACAGGG
>JAODLC010000002.1:5753533-5768911 GCA_026781145.1 Hippopotamyrus pictus
AAGGCCATCGGATGGAGCTGCATGCCTTCATTTCTGAATCCTCCCCGAAGGCTGACCGCAGTGCTGATGGACGCCATGATCTAAGACCCGCCATTATCTTTGGCCCGCAGTACACAGCAGCACGACTGGGACACACGCTGGTATCCACCATTTAAGGCAGTTTGTTGTGGCACCGCTATCCAAGACATCAGCCTCCAGAAGCAAATCCTTCAGCAACCATGACAGCTGCCCTGGACTTATAACACACAGCAGTTATGTACGCAAACCCCAGGATGTGCCACTGCCCAGCCCCCCCTCCAGGTGTTGGGGGGGGGGGGGGCTTGGATCATGCTGAAAGCTTCCATTCTGTGCCAGCAAGCAGTTCGGTGAGAAGAGACCTCAAGGCGTCAGCCACCAGCACGCCGTGCGTTAGAGCTTCCTGCCAGCTTCTTGTGCTTTTCGTCCACAGCTGATAGCCTGCAGTTCTGGCATGTGCTGGAAGCCCTGTCTTATAATGGACTAATGTTTGCTGACATATTTATCGCCAGAGATGGATATTTCTCAGTATTCTCCCATCCATACTGCAGTAAATTTGTGGATCACCTCCCCTGTTAGACGGCCGTTAAACCTAAACCAGCGTGTCGTCAGTGCAGAAGGTCCCCACGCTGGCCCTCTGCTGGGATGTTAATGCCACCACAGGGGCCTTGGACGTCACTAAGGGCAACTGAATGACACGCAAACAAAGCACGGAAGGTGTCACCCCCTTCCGGTTCTAACAGTTACATTTATTTAGCAGACGCTTTCATCCAAAATGACATTTTTGTGAGAAAGCCTTTGAGTTGGGCCTTACCTAAGGGCCCAACAGTGACATCAATCTGGAAAACTTGGGATCTGAAGCACCGACCACCTGATCACAGGTACAGTGTCCTAACTGCACCCCCACACAGAATAGGATTAAAGGTTAAAGCATTAAGGGTTCAGAAAATAAAAGGTATGAAATAAAGAAAAAGGCGATATAAAACAATGTTTGCTTATTTTACAAACAGTCATATTACAATCAAACTCAAATACAGACTGGTATACTACAAATTTATTGTAATTTTTAGAATGTCAAATATTTTAATATTACAATTAGTAATAATATCACTCATGTTCATAGCATCCTAGCTGTATATACTATATAGTATTACATCATATTAATACATCATCTACATATTAGCTTTGTTACTCGTCCACAAAGCAGCCTACTCACTGAAGCACCTTTTTGTCTTTTATCCGATTGGATGATTGTCGTCTGATTGCTGTCGTCTAATTGCAGGTTTTATACGTCGGCCTTTTGGGGTGTCCCGGCCGTGGGCAGCGTCACGTGTGCAGAAGGGGAACACCGTCTCACTCAAGGGTAACTGCAGTTTGGATCAATAGCAGGTACATGCACATCCATTCCCAGTGAGAGACAAATTTATAGCGGTAATCAAGTGTTTTTTTCCACCTTAACTATAACAGCCTAAGCCATTACTGTGAAACTAAATAAGGATTTCACTCACTTGTTTGCTTGGGGTGTTTTTTTTCCCAAAGACCCTGTTACAGGAGGACATCATGAAGGAGAGATGATCCACATAGCGGCTCCCCACAAAGCAATTTATTTAACACAACGGAACACAAAAGTTGATAACAAAACAGGTAAAACAAGAACTAACTAAACTAACTACAAAGAAAATGAACATTAAAACTAAGACATACAGAGATGGAAGAAGAAGCACAACACTGAATGACACAGGAACCAACACATAGTACAACCACAATGACTGACTGACGAAACAAGGCAAGGACAGGTACATATATACACACAGATAACAAGGACTAACAAGTGGCAGGTCTGAGCTATTGCAAACTAAGGGCAACAAGGAACAGGTGAGGGCAACTAACAGAAACAGCAAAGGTCCAAACTCTAAGGGAAACTAAAACAAGGAAAACTGAACAAACAGGGGACAGGAGGCAAAAAACAAGGAAGTACCTGAAATACACAAACACCCGATGAACTAAGAAAATGCCAAATAACAAATGTTAGATAACTAATTGAGGCTGGTCACTGGCCCAACTGCTTAGCTCAGAGCAGGTAACTAAGGTAACAGCAAACAGCAAGAAGTGATCCTGACAGACCCTCAGCCGACGATACAAAAAAATAAACACACATCACCCTGTCCAGGATAAGTGCCTGGAAGATGGAATCATGACTGAGAAAAGTCACGACATCACAGACTACAGGTAACATTATACATGAAACCATAACCCAACTTACAATAAATATAAAAGTGATATTCTAATTGTTCTTTAGGAATAAATACTCATCATTGAAACGCTACAACACTGCAGCAGTCATTGCCCATATAGAATTTATTTTTGTTACTGCTTCCACAAATCCCTGAGTCATGTTTCTTTTTGCTTAATGCATCAGCCCCAGCTGCACGCCTGAAAAAATAGCTCGGACATATAGTTTGCACTTGCAGTTTCCACCACCCTAATGAGACCACGCGCCTCAGAGGAATCGATGCCGCAATTAAGGGAGACGCCAAGCCTTCGGAAACCTCCCTCTGTGTGGATGCAGCGCTGCTCATGGCGTCCTGGGAGCTGCAATCAAGCTTAGCAGGAGAAGCTGTGCAGTAAAATGCACCACTCAATCAAACGATGTTCCGGGCCCGGAACACGGGGGCCATGAAGAGAATACAGATTCCTCTTTGATGTTACAATATAGATGCATCATACAGTATATGTGTGCCTCGTGTGAGATTACGGCCTTGGCTGGCCATAATATTGATCTGGATGCATTTTCTGAATGTGATTTCCAGCCTGTACTTTCATCTCTTGGGGTGCAGAGATGAACCTTGGGGAATTACTGTGCTTGAATTAAAGCAGCCAATGCATATGCTGTGAAAAGAGTTATGTTACAGATGTAGATTTGCTCAAGCCGGTTGTACGGTGATCCTGGTTGTGCTCTTTATTGTAGGAGGGTGAAAATGAGGCTCTTTTATTCCATTAAGCTGAGGGCTGGTATAGAATCCCTGATAATGTCGGGCTCGCTCTGCTGTTAGCCTCTGCCCTTCCCTTGGTATTTTTGAATTCGTTTGCCTACCATTCGGTTGCTAGAGAGCTTCAGTCTTTCCTATCGTTCTCAGTTTTTTCTCTGAGACATTTCAGGGACTGCAGTTCATTAAGGCTAATAGTTACAAGCACAGCTGTGTGTGACTTTACCAGCTGAAATAAGCCATAAGCTCTGCTGTATAAAGGTCATCTGCTGAGGAAGGTAGAAGGCTATTACTCTGTAGGTTCACTGTACTGGCAGTCCCTGAAAGTATAGGTTGCTTCTTATAAATGATTTGGGGAAAATTCTCACTCCCCCCCCCACATACATTGCAATAGAATCCAACAACCTTCAGGAAAGATTGTTTTTTCAGAGCACAAAAAAGAGACACATTGGATGGTTAATGATTGTGATACCATGACACATTCTACGTACCTTAGATTAATACTTTTGCAAGTAATATAATTTTAATTAATTTAGCAGATGCTTTTATTCAAAATGACGCAGATTTTGTGAAAGCTGAGTCAGACAGTCCCTAGACCAACTGGGGGTTAAAAGGTTCGCTCAAAAGCCCAAGAGTAGGGTGACCCTGCCCCCCCCCCTTGGCTGTGAACCAACCTGTTTTGGATGACAGACACAGCACCTTAACCTGCCAACCCACACACAGCGTTTGGGGCAATGAATCATACAGTGCAGTAGTTCTGCGGGTATCCCTGGCTGTGTGTGTGTGTGTGTGTGGTTTACACATTCTCCAGATGTTTGAATGGGACCTAATTCATACTAGAGTAAATATTTCCCCTGTCGACCTTCTGTTTCACCTGAAAGGGTCGCTCACTGCCCTGCACGCGCCAGATCCTTTCCTCTTATATGCATTAGCAAGTCAGAATTGACTTTTTAACTACATTTGACTGTATTTGTTTTCTTTACGGTTCAGAGTATTTTCCCTGCTTCTGCAGAATTTGCTATGGGGTGGGGTCTTTATACCTAATATGAAGGGCAAACAAGGGGGATGTGTTGCAGTCACACACACACTCCATTCATTTGTATAGGAGAATCCCTGATCCCATCAATGATGACCTTAACCCCTACCCCTATATCTACACCTCCCGCTGCCTCAGCAGAGCAAAAAGCACCATCAAGGACAGCTCCCATCCTGGCTCTGATCTGTTTGACCTGCTGCCCTCAGGGAGGCACTACAGGTGCATAACAGCTAGGACTCAAGAACAGTTTTTTCCCAAAAGCCATAGCCACCCTAAAAGTACACATGCACTGACTGGACAGTAGACTACACAGTCTAACCCCCAACCCCTGGACTTCCTTCTATAAATTGTGCAATATAAAGTACCTAAATGGTATTGATAACTGTGCAATACCATACACTGCGCAATATGTTCCAACATAATCTTCCACATGATCATTATTACCATGTACACTGAATATCACATTGGATAATCATATATTTAAAAACCCTCTTCAATTATTTATTCCAAATGTATATAGCGCTACAAAACTTTTGCACTATTTGTTTATTGTTTGTCGTGTGTACATTTGCACTGAAGGTGTTGCTCTTAATCTCATTATACATGTGTATAGTGATAATAAAAGGCTTTCATTCATTTATTTACCCAGCCCTAACCTTAACCATAAGTAACCAAAGAAAATACAAGACTTTGGTATTTTTAGTTTTTTGATTGCAGTCATAGATTAAAAAAAAAAAGAAAAAAAAAAAAAAAAAGTTTCAACTTGTGTAGGCAAAAAATGATCCCCACAGCATCAATATAACAGGTTTTTGGTCTCCCCACAAAATATAATATATACCCCCACTTCCCACACACACACACACAAACCCAAAAGCAATACAATTCCTCCCTCCGCGATCAAAGCCGTTTCATCTATGTGACAAACGTCGGCGGGGCATATCTGACCCCATGACTTCATAGATATTTTACCTTGTGTCACACCAGCTTCTTCTTTATCTTTCAGCACCGGTGATGCATGTGTTCAGCTTTACATGTGCTCAGCTATTAACCTGCACTGTTTATACCTAAAATACTCATCATATGTTGTTTTCATAGTCCATGGTGCTTTGTTGATGAGTTAATAAATATCTCTGAGCTTGGTGTACTCCTGGGCAGCCTGCTGTATTAACCCTCTCTGTCCACTTACTGTCACTGCAAATGAATTGGTCCCGAGGCCACAAACGTACTGTTTTAGATTCTAGCAGAAGCCCTGTTTTTTTCCACACACCAGTAAGGTGTCCTACTCATTTCTCATGCACTTTACAGCAACCTGCCGTTGTGTTTACTTCCAGATTGCTATCCCGGCATCATCACCACTGAGAGAAAAATTCACTCAGGTAAACATGCTGTAAGGCACCCGTGCTCCTGTTTAATTCATAAAACACTCCACAGGTACAAGGTCACAGCAAACTTTTTATGTCCAAATATATAAGTATTAAACTGTTTAATTAGTTAATAAGAGACGGTCTTGAATGACTGCCCAGGCAGATATGTAAAAAGATAAATTAAGCCGGTGACATACAGGAGACATCTCCGTCCGTTCACGCTGTTCTTACACCTAATTCCCATCGCATTGTAGATATATCTTAGCTTATCTAAAAGAAAGTAAATATTCCATCTTAAACTGTTTTATATTTCGGCTTTGATGTTAACATTACTTGGGCAAAGCAGCGCATCATTAACTTCCGCCAGTCATACTCTATTAAAATCTGAACGTACATAAAATAACGGAAGGTAAAAATAAGGGGAAGGGGGAGGGGGTGCGGATGGGCGTGGGGGGAGGGACCCGGCAGACTGACGCCTTTAATTACGAAAAGCAGCTACGATTGCGGTCGAGATACTTTGACAGATATTTTATATTAATTCGCAGCAGGCAGTAAAACGACGAGAGTTTGGGTATTTGCTCGATTTTACGCCTCTTTGCGCTTGTAAGACTCCCTTAATATCCCTATCGATTCTTAATTTCCCCTCCCGTTTCGTCCTGCTGTCACTGTTTGGTAATGTCTTTTTTCAGTTATTCCGCGCACTTATCGTCGTTTGTTTTTGGCTTTATTTTCTGAAAGTTTCTCGTGTTTTTACGTGGTCGTATGCAGCCCAGTACAGGCGTATTCTCTGTACTGATAAAACCAAAAACCATCAGCAGTTACTGGTCAGCGTTGCCAGCTGTAGACTTGTTTTACTTCCTTGTTCTTACCAGAATACCTGTAATTTAAATGACCATTTATTCAGCTGCATCCTGATTGTGCAGATTAAATAATTACGCAACAGTGCTTGGAGGCTGAGAATAAATTCCATTTTACTACCTTCTCTAATGAATGACAAATTACCTATATCTCATAAATATGATAAAAATGCTTTCATGGGGAATTTATAATATAATTCCTGCATTCATAATACATGTAATACATAATATTTCATCATACTTCACAAATCCCAGAGAAGCAGGTTCTATTTTACTTATAACATGTTAAAGTATATTATGCTTGCCCTGAAGCCATAGTCATCTACCTTTCTAACATTTTATGATTTAAAAAAAAAAATATATTATTATGATTACTTTGTGGCTTCTGTGATTGTAATAGGATATAACATCGACCTTGTACTTCAGAAAACAGCATTCATTAAACCCCCTCCCCCCCATTATTTAGTAGTGTGGCAGGTCATGGGGGCTAATATTATCCCTGGAAAATGTTCTGTCTGGTTATAACTCTCTCCGCAGTGAAATTATAATACGGTATTTCTAGTTAAACTGGAAGCATCTGGGCTCTGTCATTTGTGCCCGAGGGATGTGAAGCCAGTGCCGGCTTTCATGATCCTGACCCCTATTCTTACGGCGATTCCAGAGATGGCGCCAACACCGTGGTGAGTCCCACCCAAACTGGCCCTTGGCCCCGTACCTGCTGGTTAGGAGATCCCTTTCTATGCACACCTAACCTGGGGCAAACTCTTCTTTTGGCATTTAGCAATATCAAGGCAAACCAGCTCCACGAGTATCTGTAATATGCACTTTTCCATCATTATAATGGAATTAAAATTTCTCCAGGTGAGAATAACAGAATCTGTTGTAAACCACAGGATTTTACTTAATTTAAGACCCGCAGATTTTAATAGACTTTCCTTCATGCTTTATTTTAATCTTGGCTTCTGGCTACCAGTATTATTTTAACTTCGGGTAAGCAATTTAAATCCTAATTACAGAGAAACCTCCGGTCTGCTGAAAGGGCCCATGCTGGAAAAAGGAGCGTGAGGATGGAGACGCAGCAGCTCGCCTGTGACAACGTGGCTCAGCGGCCAGCTTACGGCCGGCAAGGGGCTCCAGCTGCACCTGTCTGCAGAACGGCAGCTTCTTGGGCAGGTAGCCCGTGATTAATCTGTCTAGAATGTGTATAATGCAGTTTTGCGCAGGGCTGCATTCGACTGTGAATAAGTGTTAGTGACTCGAAGAACAACTAGCTGTTTCAGTGAATCGAGAACCATTTTTGATTCGTAAGGGTCTAAGTGTAAATGGTGTGAATTAATTAGGGTCAGTGAGACGGACGGCATTATTGCTCAGGGTTAGCGGGTAGGCAACCGAATTGGCCGATTCGCCCCGGCTGCCTGGCGCTTTGGTTCAGTGAGACGTAACCAGCCGGACGCCTCTGCCCTCATGTTTCGGTCCTCGCCGCACGACCGGAAGGTTTTAATATCATCATTAATCAGCCCCGTCCGCAGCATGCAGATTTATCAGCAGTGTCTCTGAAGTTTTGGCCATGTTGTCGCGTATCCCTCTGGCTCTGTCTCCATCACAAACCCGGAACATCTAGACGGGACACAGGCACACAAACAGAGCTGCGACCAGCCAATACAATGACAAATGGTTTCATTTTCATTCCATTTCACTTCATTGCATTTTACTGAGCGCAGTTTTGTTATGGGTATAAAAATTTGCTTATATAATGCTGATAATTGTAAATTATCTGTTGAAGAAATACATTTAGCCACTGTTACTGCAATGAATAATAATAATAATAACTGTGCTCATTTTTTTTAAATTTGGAAACATTTTCAACGATTTTATTTTGGGTTATTCATGCTCAGTAAACTCCCCATAAGCAATTTGATGGCCCTTGGGGAGTAGTTTATTACTGTTGTCTGTGATAAAAAAAAAAAACATTCAAACTTCAGCTGATCTGAATGTATATGCATATTCTGTAAGTGCTTTCCCTCCTGCTGAAAGCATATGCAGATATACAACGAGTGCTTCCAAAACCTGATACAGCATTCTGGCAGCGGCAGGCCTGATAGACACGCTAACTAGCTGAAGCTAGGTACACAGAAATTACCCTCCAGGTAGGAAATTTCCTAATGTGTTCTTGAGAGTGTTTTTCAGGAGAGAGCAGCCTGAAATTACCCTCTGCAGAAACGCCTATTTTCTCCCAAATGACACATAAATCTCTTGATGGCTTTTGACACTGGGCTGTGAATGAACACACTCAGAAATGCTAGGGGAGGAAAGAGGGTGTGTACAGTGTGAGGCGATATGATCTGCGCCGTAAGCGGGAAAAAGTCGTGCTAAGGTTCAGTAGCGAGTGAACCAGGGAATTACTGGGTCTACAGTCCATGTAGCTACAGTAAAGAGCCAAAAGGTCACACACTCATCTTTTCAGGAAATACAACTGCGCGGAATTACGACACACAGCTCGCAATGCATGTCAGGCCTGGTCAGTCTGAATGGCTACCCACAATGGAATCCAACACTTACACTGCAGTCATTTCGCCAAAACACTCTGCTCATACTGTATTAGTCCGCGATCTCTACACTGGGCGAGCTCCCTACTAGGTCTGATGTTGGAAGACTTATGCAGAAACAAGAAATGAATTTTGCTTACAGATAGTCAGCTGGTGAAGGGAATATGTCAATGCCTGTTAGTAATATTCCTTATTCTACAAAAATTTCATGAATTGCAGTGTTCATAATTCAGCATAAATATATGCAAATTGTCAAAATACAAAAAATTCAGGGAAATGGCATGCGAATTTAAATGGGACACACTGTAAACGGCTGTGATTGATGTCCACCGATACATGCTAGTTGTTGTAAATGTCATTGCTAATATGTAATACAGTGTTTCCTCTTAGTTAGCAAAATCCAGCCTGGCTAGAGGCAGAGAAAGACCCAAGGGCTTCGTTCAGGGACATTTCCATCGTAAAAATACCATTTGAAATAGCTCAGTTCAGCAGCCACACTAGGGAGTTGTTCATTTCTTTGGTAAAGCTTGTTTCTGATTTTTTTTTTTCTGCTGTAGGTCTCAGAGGGAATGGCGGCTTGCTTTTTGCACAGAGGTAAGTGCAGCTACATGTTGTCAGTAAGCCTGGGCCATTATAGCTTATTAATGAGGTATAAACAGCCTGTCAGGATGGATGACAGATACCACAGGAAGATCAACTGTTAACTATGTGTTCAATGAAAAATGCAAATACACTTAGTCAAAATTACTATTATTTCTTGACCAATGAGTCTCTCCACCACACCATATACTGTTAGAAGATTAAAATGTACGCTGAGCATTGAGATCAGGTTGGAAGGGTGTTTCTTAGTCACAAAAAATCCAGTAGGAGAAAAAAGATTAGTTTTGATGTAATTTTAACCAGTGCTGAAACAGAGGACAAATTAATATACCGATGCGAAGAGAAATGTGTACAAAAGTGTGGATTCAATTCCCGCAGATGAAGGATAGAAATGTAATATTGTGTGACACGCAATCGATGTCTTTTGTTTGTCAGCCTGAAACCGCAGGGCTTACGTTATCTGTAATTGCTGTCACCAATGGCCATGTGAAGAAAAATGAAACAGCTAATTATCTGCAACACGAGGTAATAATTTAAAAATGACATTTAAATGCAAGCACACATAGGTGTAGGTAGCACCCCTGCAGGGAGCTCCCTGTTGGGCAGGCCTGCTGCTGCTTGGGGCTTGTTGCCCCCCATCCCAGCCATAATGGACTGTTCCTACTTTGAGACTTTATGCTTCCCAGCTTTCTTTTATCTTAAGCTACCGGTTGTTTCACTGCTAAGCAAGTCAGCACAGCGTAGCCTAACAGCAGAAGAAAATGATGCAAAGATAGAAGAAGAATGTTACAATACATGTCCCGTGTATTTGATAAAATCCCACACGAATGGACGAGTAGACAAATTGTGAACAGATATGTAGACAACACAGTTAAATGAAGGTATGCAAAAATTTAAGGCTAACCTTAGCAAAAGAGGGAAGTTAAACTTATTAAATTTAGGTGATTGATCCATTGGCTCGATCTGGCAGATCTTACAGCAAATTCGTACATGAGATAGAGTCCCTGTTCCGCTAAACATTTACTGTGAAAATAAAATAAAATGTACACATTTTTAATTGAATAGATTTAATTTTTGGATGTGTATTAAGTTTGACTCACAGTTCACCATGAATAGAATTTATTAAAGTTATTTAATGCTGTTCTTTCATGTTACTAAACCTACTAAACAAGGGATAAAACTATACATGTGAAGTTTCCCAGCAACCACAGACATGGCAGGTTGCTCACGCGGCTGTCAGATCGCCTGATCCTGTGTGCCACCGTGTTTCTGCATGACACGGGGCAGCACTCACATGTGTTATTTAGTAACTGAGGAGATGAAGAGGACCTGGGTGAGACACACCGTTCAGCTTCATTATAACAGGCCGGAGCAAAGGCAGCGTGTGTTCCTGGTGTTGTTTGCTGGTCTTCTCGGGAATATGCCAGGCTCAGTGACACACTGGGATCCCAAGAACCACGGGATGCACCTGCATTTTTCCCAGGGGCCATGACCAGCAACTGACAGCAAATCTATCCCTGACCCCCATCAGTGACTGACAGTCGTAATTGAATCATTCTCCGGTGGATGCCCCAAACGTTATCGTTTGTGCATTTATGCCGTCTCTCCTTTTTATTACTCACACACTAATTAAGCAGGAAATTGTGCTGTAAATGGGGGGGATTGACCCTGCAGCCAAACCATGAGGAGTGGCTTCATTTTTGAGCAGCAAGCTGGGTGCCCTGAGTTCCCCCCACCCCGCGATGTGGACACGTAGCTCGTTACCGCCGAGTCGCTGATATTCACCTCGATGGCTGGCCATGCCGCTTGATGCACGTAATGAGGCAGCCGCCATCGTTTCTCCCCTGTGCTCATGAAGTCACCCCTTCTGAAGCACCCTCTGCACTCTGCAGTAATAACAGTGAACTTTTAGATGGAGCTCTGGGCAGCGATCTGCCTCTCAAGCTACAAACCCAGACAAATTGCTTGTAAAAATTTTAGATCAATACAACTCTGAGCATGACCAGGGCTCTGGTGCGTAGAAGAATTTCTTCTCTGTACTATATAGGGGCTGGGGTGAGGGATGTGATGCATTTAAAATGGAATATATAAATTATTAAGTCTTTTCTGTCCATCTATCATTCTGTTAACAGCTTGTCCAGCAGAGAGACTGTCCCAAGTGATACAGGGCAGGGGACATGGTGAACGCAGTGGACACGATGCCTGTCCACCAAACCTTTTCTTTGACGTAAATAGTGAACAGCAGTAATATAGCATTCATATCTATAAATGATATATTTTTTAAATGTTCATCTGCAGCTTAGTTACACATTCATCCTTTGTATATTGGCTAATAATTCACTTCAGAAGTCTTATTAGCTACTATTAGTAAAGAAATAAATTAGGGAATGATATTTTTTTGCCAAAGACAACTTTTAAGATGGCATGATATCTATAAACAGTTGGATCAATTTAAGTAATTGACTGTGTATATCGATACCATAAATCATAACTATTTCCTCCAATATCTATAAGCATGCAAAAAATGTGTTTAAACTGTGGCGGAAAGTTTATTTTAAAATATATTCATGTAAGATGTCTTGTAGGAGGAGAGTGATTGAGCAGGTCAGGAACGAAGAATTAAGGTGGGGCAGATTTCTCTGTCTGCGAAAGCAACAGGCAGGCGGCATGTGGAGACGCCACCGGAGGGGGGGGGGGGGGGGGGGGCAGTCCCTGTCTTTCAGGGGGTGGTGACGATGCGACACACCGGGTGCTGTTTCTCCATTTTCAGGCTCTGAGCGTGAAACGAAATCGTACCAATGCACGGGAGGCACCTTTCTGCATGTTAGCTGAACGAATATATCACTGTTTTGCCAATTAAAAAAGCCCCCTAGGGGTCAGGCAGAGCGTGTACCAGAGCAGTGACAGGGTTCAGGGCGGCTGTGTAGTTTTTCTTCTCAGGTGCAACAGTTCCTGCCACTAGTGTGATGGTTGCAGAAAATAAAGTAAACAAACATAAAGTAATGCATTTTTCAAAATGCTGTCATTTTACAGACTACAGATGTATACCTGACAGCGGAGGCGTTCTGCCTAACGTGCTTGGATGATTCAGCAGGTCCTGCCTTCAGAGGTGCTAGTACTCTGAACCGTCTCGATGACCTCTGGGGTCATCAGCTGTCTAGAGTCACTCTCCTCCGAAGGATCTGACCCTCATCCTCGGGGTGTTGCAGTGTAACCTGGGCCTCAGGTGACAGATTGCTGCGATTGCTGCTTTATACGGAAGGCTGTCTGGCAGAACCCTAAGGCCAGTCAGGATGACCGGTGGCCATGACTCTGAGGCCACTTACAGGCCTGACGTGGCCCTGATCACTGGGCATTTGCAAGTACATGTTTATTTGAAAACATCTTGAAAGCCGCCCCATGGGTTTGATGCTGAGGCTGGGGTAGTCAGTGACCTTGCTAAACTAGCCCAGTGTCAGAACACATGAGAGGGCAGGGGGACTGGGTTTGCATGGCAAACAGAACCCAGTAGCATCTCAGGGGGAAAAAGGAAAGAAGACATGATGCTTTGATGAGGAAAAATGACTTACCCCTTTTTAGCTGTCCATGGCTGTATCTCATTAGGGTTAGGCTTCAACATAGGGTTAGGTTTAAGGTTAGGTTTCAACATCAAGTTGGGTTTAGGGTTAGGCTTCAGGATAGGATAAGGGATAGTGTGCTCTGGGGGATACTGCCATATTGTCTGTGACTAGCTTAATTACCTTTCTGGCTATATTCAACTAGGACTGGTGTAGTACTGGTTTTTTTAAAAATACCCATCCCACACTGCAAAGAGGTGTATATTATCTGGGAACCTTACTGATGTAGCTAGTTTACTGAGGCAAGCCAAGTTTATTTATACACCATGATTCAGACGTATGGCAATTCAAAGTGCCTTACAAAAGCGAATGATACATTTAAATATATTTAAATAAATGTAAATAAATGCATAAAGGCATGTGTCCACCCTTAAGACTTTTGCACATGCTGGCATTTTTTTGCTCTCACTATTAAGTTATTCTGGGACAAGCTAGATTACTTGGGCTCTATGTTTTCTGGTCCTGCTTGAATTTTGAATTCCAGATATGGTCCATTATTGCAGGTCTGCCAGTGTCCATGCCTAAGACCTTGGCCCAAACTAGCATTTTTAGCCTAGCTGTTGGTTATTCTAGGGGGAACTAGACCACGTTGGCTGCAGTTTACCTGCCATGTTAACCCTCTGAAACGAAGCTATGTGCCAAAGCTGGCTTCCATCCCTAAACATTCCCATGCTGTCAGATCCTGCATTACTGTATGTGAGAGCCAAGGAAATATATCCCATAGCTTTGTCAGCACCATCAGGTACGTACTGTGAGACCCCCTCCCCCCAAGGTGTGAGGCATTATTCTCTGTAGCTAGAGATGGGGGGGGGGGGGCTGAGCCATGGCTGGGTCCCCTGTGAGCTGACCTCCCATACCTGGGCAATCTGTCAGCAATTATCCATTATATCAGGTATGTACTTTTGGTCCACAGTAGGCTACAGCTTTGGAGGTGGAGCTATGCACATTTTTGCCTTTTTAGTCCACTAATCGTATCTATCCCTGAGTGGCTTAGGTTAGGTTAGGTTAGGTTTCTCCTCCAAAATATAGGGTGAGGCTAGAGTTTGAGCTTGCATTAGAAGGTTAGGGTTACGGGTTGAGTTGCTGTTTGCTGTTTAACTGGAGTCCATTTTCCAAGGTGACAGTGTATGTGGAGGTGGGGGGGAAACATCAGTAAAGTCATATTGGCATAAAGTAATGGAGGTGTCACACACAGGATGATCCCAGTAAACACCCTGACGCCATTTTATAGCTTAAGGAATACGCTACAGATTGGCTGTCAGTTTAAAAATGAAAACGAAGCAGTTGGTCACACTGCTGCTGGTTTTAAGATGTTATCTTACAGATGGAAGATCTCAGAGACGAAGGACACCCAGGGTCTTTCAACTTACTGTACAATGTCCTTAATACTGCCCCGCTTATTAATAATTCAGTTTTTAAATATAATGAGGGCTTTATTTTCACTAAAGTTTGTGTGCCTAAATAGCAATGTACTGGGTTAATGAGAAGCTTAATTACTGATCTACGTATTTGACGTATTTTTATTCTGTGTACATCTAGCACAATCCAGGAGCGTCGCGTGACTGTCAGTAACAGAATGTCTACATCTATTAATAAAGATGGGAGACAACTGTAAATGTGGGCATTCCTCTCTTTGCTGCAAGCTGCTTCTAGCCCCTGCTCTGCAAGCCTCCGGTCATCCATATTTACAGCGCCCTCTGTCTCCCAGTCCTCCCTCAATAGTACTACTATTTAACGTGTAATAATATGGTTTTCCACCCCGTCTCTATTAACATGCATAATTATGATAATAATGTTAATACTGGCAGTAATAACAATAATGGCAACCATCTGAATAATAAAAATAATACCAATAAAATAACTAATGCATAATAAAAATTAATATTCACATACTGTATACGTATCTTAGTTTATGACATTCACCCCTGTGCTGTTACATACATCTGAAATGACAATGAATGCTGTCATATCTTCCAACCATAATGAAGACAGACTAGTTCCATCATAATAATGTAACAGACTGAGGTAGTTTATTCAGATTATACTTACACAATATTGTAAAATCAAGCCTTCCTTCATACCCTTTTCCAGTGCCACCAGGAAGTGAGCTGTTCCCGAGCTGTACCAGGAACTGATGGCTTTCCATTGTAAAGTATATGAGTCGTGCATGAGCCATACCAGGAACTGGCGGTTTTCCCTTGTAAGTCGTACCCGAGCCATACCAAGAACTGGCGGTTTTCCCTTGTAAGTCGTACCCGAGCCATACCAGGAACTGGCGGTTTTCCCTTGTAAGTCGTACCCGAGCCATACCAAGAACTGGCGGTTTTCCCTTGTAAGTCGTACCCGAGCCATACCA
>JAODLC010000002.1:5769011-5814020 GCA_026781145.1 Hippopotamyrus pictus
TTTTCCCTTGTAAGTCGTACCCGAGCCATACCAAGAACTGGCGGTTTTCCCTTGTAAGTCGTACCCGAGCCATACCAAGAACTGGCGATTTTCCCTTGTAAGTCGTACCCGAGCCATACCAAGAACTGGCGGTTTTCCCTTGTAAGTCGCTCGGGAGCAATACCAGGAACTGGTGGTTTTCCCTTGTAAGTCGTACCCGAGCCATACCGTGAACTGGCGGTTTTCCCTTGTAAGTCATACCTGAGCCATACCAAGAACTGGTGGTTTTCCCTTGTAAGTCGTACCCGAGCCATACCAAGAACTGGTGGTTTTCCCTTGTAAGTCGTACCCAAGCCATACCAGGAACTGGCGGTTTTCCCTTGTAAATTATCCGAGCCGTACACGCGCTGACCGATAATGATCGATAAGCATGAGTTATCTGAAGGAAAAAAGGGTATATTTTATATATTATTTATCAGAATAGCTGGATGGAATGGATTCATAATGCAAATGCCTATAGTATAGTGTTGGCTTGTTCTTTCCCTGTGATGAATAATGTTCGCATTTTATACTATATTGTATTTGCAGAAACTCACACCCAGATCAGTGCTGTATATTCAGACTTATTTAAATATTAAGTATCTGGATTGCAGCAGGAAAAGTGAAAATGCGGCGCAAACATAGAGGAGCACCTTGCCACCCCTGCACCTGCAAGGCAGCATTACAGGATTACATGCTTGTTTGCACGCTGACATGAAACTTTCCAGGTGTTTTTGCCCCCCCCCCCCCCCCCATGTCATCACTGCATGGATTTCAGAGCATGAAATCAACATAATTCACGTTTAGTCGGTTCCATTCGCTATAACTGCACCTAGCTGAAGACGAGAAGGTTCCGGAGCCCACAGCACGTCCCAGCAGCCTCAGCGTAGCATTAGATGCTGGACTTTCACGATTCATGATGCCGCAGAGCCGCAAACAGCTGTATGATCCGGGGCAGTGTGTCGTGCTTCTTTCCCCCGATTAAGGCTGTTTCCGCATTATTGTGGCAGTGATTCAGACGTATGGCAATTCAAGTCCACAAGGAACTATATAAATCAGTACCTACTGCACAGCCTGAAACAATAGAGGCAGCTTCATTACAGCTTCCTAATTTCACACTGGATTCATGGTGCCCAGTTACACATTTTATCTGGTTAATACCCATTTCCCAGTAACCTGCAGTGTCCAATACAGTGTGACATACGTCACAGGTCACAGCACTGAATCCCTTCCGGGAAGGTTTGGCTCAGGCAATTGAAATACAGCAAGAAGTATTTCCAGCGTAATTACTATATGCTGCTCATTTCCACTTGCCTCCTTGTCACCATGGCAACCCAATTGTGTTTAATTCACATGGATCTAAGGCTAAAGGAAAAATATTGTTCCATTGTAAGTATTTAACTAGCTTATTGTGGTCTCCGACTGCCATCCCATTATACACAGAGCTCCGTGAGAGCGTATGTCTAAATAAAGGACCTGAAAGTGAACTGAGAGCGAATCACATCTGCCTGAATTTCATGTGTGCCTCACATGGTAAAATGGAGGTCAGAGAGCTGCTCAGAGAGGAATAGAAAAGTATCCTGCTGCCATCATGCTAGCAGATGCTACTAGGATTTTTTAGGGCTGTCACTGAGGGGCCTGCCCTTGGACTCACCCTCACTCCGCCCCCTCTATGGCGCCCCTAGATGTTACAATCAGCTTCTGGTTCTGAGCGGTCATGACACAGGGTGACTGTAAACCTTAATCGAGGCCACTCATGTTACTGGGCCCCTTATAGTTGCTCTTCAAATTACAATATAATATAATGGCTAATACTCTGGTTTCTATTTCCAGCCTGTAAAAACATGAAATCTGTTAGTTGGTGTCCCTAACATATCCTTCGTTAGTGAGCTGGTCTCTTGCTCTGGGTATCCCCTGCTTAGGGAACCCTCCGGCTCGGGGTGTCCCTGCTTAGGATACCCTCTGGCTCATGGTATCTCTTGCTTAGGGAACCCTCTGGCTCATGGTATCCCCTTCTTAGGGTACTGTCCAGTCCAGGGTGTCCCTGCTTAGGATACCCTCGGGCTCGGGGTGTCCCTGCTTAGGTTACCTTCCAGCTTGGTGTGTCCCTGCTTAGTGAACCCTCTGGTTCATGGTGCGCCTTGCTTAGCGAACCCTCCGGCTCATGGTATCCCTTGCTTAAGGAACTCTCTGGCTCATGGTATCCTCTTCTTAGGGTACTGTCCGGTTCAGGGTGACCCTGCATAGGGAACCCTCCGGCTTGGGGTATCCCTGCTTAGGGAACTCTTTGGCTCATGATATCCCCTTCTTAAGGTACTGTCCGGTTCAGGGTGACCCTGTTTAGGGAACTCTCAGGCTTGAGGTATCCCTGCTTAGGAAACCCTCTGGCTCAGGAATGTTCCTACTTATCTCCTTCTTAGGGTACCCTCCGGTTCAGGGTGTCCCCCACTTAGGGAGCCATCTGGCTCAGGGTATCCCCTGCCCTTTGCGCTCTGGAATAAACTGCAAGCTCCCCATTTAAGCAGTTCTGGGAAAATTAAGATGTTTCTGCATGAAGAACAGAAAGAATTGAATGTTGCTTTTCTTATTCTGACTGAAGTTCTATTTCCAGAGGAAATTCTTGTTGCTCACTTCATGGAGGAACTTAATCTGTGGAACTTTTTGTGAATTTCATTTGCTGGCAAATCTTTGTCCAGAACATAACTGAGAAGGGCTCACCTTCATGGCTCTGTCTTCATGAATCTGTCAAGCATTTTCACATATTTTTAAAAAAATGTTATATTGACCTAAAATATAAAATATCTGGCAGCCTCAAAAACAAAATGCCTTATACCAAGGACATGTTAAATATCCTTTATATGACATTTCATTACAATATATCCCTGTCAATACACTACAGTTTGTTGTTCTGTAATGTGCAGAATACAGAAACAATTCACATCATAACATTGAATACTTGGCTTGTCATTGAACATGCTTTCCTAGAAAGACTTTGGAAAAGACAAAGTAGGAATGATGTCCAAACAACTGGTTATGTGTTGCACAGACATCAAGACAAAAATTCACAAGCATGTTGCAACCTGATGAAATCACAGAGGTCTTGCTCGGACGAGAAATCGCTCTGAGATCTTCTAATCTACTGAAATGGTACAAGGAATATGGCACGGCTGACGGCATCCACACATCCTGCCCGTATATCCATTAGGCCAACTGTACAAAGCAACACAGACAGGTGTTTTGAAGGCAGCATTGAAGCCGGTGTCAGCTTGCCAAAAGGGAGAGGCCAGGATGAGAGGCAGCTGCCACTCCTGATTACTCAGGTAGCAGGACGTCCACATACATTGGGAGGGTCATAAACCGACTCCACGCCCTCAATGCTCACATCATAGCCAGGGTGCTACTGCTCTGGGCCTTAGTGGCACCTGCCCTCCGGAGGTCTGCAATCGGCTGCTGGTCATCAGGCTGCCCTGCCTCCTTGCCTGTCACCTGCAGTGTCCCCAGGTTGTCCTGTCCACGCCTGTCACCCTCAGTGTCTCCGCTGTCCTATCCACACCTGTCACCCACATTGTCCCCAAGTTGTCCTGTCCATGCCTGTGACCCTCAGTGTCTTCGCTCTCCTGTCCACGCCTGTGACCCTCAGTGTCCCCAGGCTGTTTTGTCCACGGCTGTTACCCACAGTGTCCCTAGGCTGTCCTGTCCACACCTGTCACCCACATTGTCCCCAAGCTGCCCTGTCCACATGGTGGCTTCCATTCAGTACCTGCCACACACCAACTCTTTGATCAATTGCTGCAGTTGCAGACTCCCCCCTTACTAACTAGTTTTTAGGTCAGGTATTTTTAGAACAAGCTGTTTGTGATCCTTGGAAAACAGGATCACTTCTGAAAACAAGATTAAGCAAGTAGGACAAACCAATGAGCCTTCTTTGGATTTGCAAAATCACTACTACTGAATGTATGGAGATGTTTTATCAACAACGAAGTCCATGCAGCTACGTAGTGATGCTTTGACAGCCATACGGTGCCTGTGTGTTATGACTTTGGATCATTAAACCCACCTGGACAATAAACCCGGGACAGCAGGACAGCATTAGCTTACATCCTCTCCAGGCTGTACTTAGACACATCTGTTGATAATACAGACAGCTCACTAAACTATGAGATTTTGCAGTTGAATAACCGCACTGATCAATTTAGTTAATTGATTGCTTAATTAATTTTAACTCTACAGAATCCTAATCTTAATAGTTAACATTATCCTCTTGTTTGTGAAGAAAAGTGTCATTAAATGGATGCGTGTGCTGTGGGAATTTCAAGTGGAGCCGTGAAGTGCTCATCTCAGCGTGTAGGTGCCATGGTCAGTCGCCCCTAGCAACTATCAAATTGTCAGAAATGAGGGACCTGAAGGATGTGCACATGCCAGAGGGTCGGCCGGCGTTCCGATTCACCTGATCAGCACTTTCACGGTCACTGGCTCTGCGCTGATTAACGTTGTAATTAACTGAGTTGAGTAAAACATGGGGTGGCTTTTATACAATCTGATTCGTATCTGATATGCTGAGGCACCCAAGACATCAATGTCACAAGGAAACAATAAATGCAGGTCAGGATTCAAAGCCAAACCATAACTAATGAAAAGTGGTACGGTGATGAGTGAAGGTCAGCATAAGGTTTTAAAGATGAACCTCAAAGAATCAGAGTAATAATAGTATCACAGGATAGTGCTTAGTTTATTAACAACTCCGTATACATCCATGTGATTGTGATTCATGATACGTATTTGACATGCAGTCAGCAATATATATGCATCACAGGTTTTAATTTAAGATTTCATTATTATTCGCTGTATAAAAACGCAATGGGCAAAAGCCCATGTTGGCTTGGCCTATCTACAATTAAGGTAAGTGACACTGAAGGATCTTTGCATCTCCAGCAAGGTCTGCTGCCTGATTCGTGGGTGCAATCCAATCACCAATGGTGTAAGAATATTCTGTCTCTGTGATAAAGCATAATTATAATAATTATGAGGGAGACAATCCATTGTGAAGCACGCTGCCAGTCTGCATCTTTATAAGCAACCTTCCCTTTACGGTGCCCACCTACCAGATGATGTTAGGGACTGACTGTCCCTTCTGTCAAATGCTTTAATGATCTGTAATGTTTCTTTTTAACCCTAATCCTGCCCTGAGTTGGTCACATGGTTTTCTAATTGACATAATTATAGATTTTCAGCCATCATGAATTTGCTTGTGTAATGAACTACATGTTTGAAGGGAGCGATACTGGACAGTTTGTGAAAGTGCATAAGGCCGCTGGCGGGAACTGAGGTGTAAACAGGCTGTGTTTCAGGGCTCATCCCCACTGTCACGTACTGCACCCAGGGGGGTCAAGCGCTCTGACACCCTGTGACGCTCCCTCATCAATCATGCACTTAACAAGCGAAAATCACACATGCATAATCACCACGACTGTGATAATAACACGAGTTGGGGGGTCATAAATGCTTTAAAAACAAGGATTTTATGAAGGGTACAAGAATCACACACCCTTAGAGTGGAAGCAGCAAAGCACGACTGCTTTCTGGAGCGAGCTGAATGTTCCAGTGCCCCCCCCCCCCCCAGATAAGTGTACGATAAATAACTTGAATGGAATGTCATTCATTGTCCGTGCCAAAAAAATGCCAGTTTTATGGAGAGGCCTGGTCACAGTCCGGACTGGGAACCATTCGGAATTTGCGGAAATAAAACCACAGGCATCCCGAGAGCTTCAAGGAGAACCAAAAAGGTAGCAAAGAGTTAAAATCCGTAAATCCTAATGCTTTGTCCACTCCATATGTTGAATTTCTCAACAAAGTATCTATTAAAATGTATTTTTTTATTTACTTTGTTAAAATGTATTTTGCTCTAAATACATCCCCTATCGTGTAATTGTTCTTCATAGCTTATCATGGCTTGTACTTCTATACATTATAGCCTAACAGATAAGCCCCCCCCCCAGCAACATTACATCATTGACACTGTCACTGAAAAGCATGACAAGCAAATTCAAAGATACAAAAAAATACAGAAAAGTTTCTTTTAACGTTTATATAATGCATGCAGTCGACATACTGTGAGTATAGTTAGGTTCAATGTTAGTATCCGTCCGAATCCTGTAGTCTATGAAAAGAGACGTCTGTCTTACTGTGTACAAACATGACATCATTTCTCTAAAATGGCCAATCATAAGAATGGCCAGAATTCTTTCACAGAACTAACACTAAACGCAAACATTTCTCATTGATGGAGCTAAATATACCTGCATGTGATAATCAATCTCGGCTTGACTTCCGTGCTCATTCCAGCCTGCAGATTGATAATACACATCAGGATATCGTCTCTTCCACTCTCCTCCCACTATCTTTGTGTGGCCTCCAGATAAATCGATTGTTGCTTTCCTTTCGACTCGAGATCTTTCATTCAGACTTATTTTTCCTAACTCACACATCTACAGAGGCACTTCATATAGCCGGGCAAATTATTCATGGTTAAGGTAACATTAAAGCGATTAAGTGATTAATTGCTTGATAAAAATTCAAGCAAGGCCTCAATGAGCATGGCAGCGAGCAGACTAACACTACATTGTGCGCTGAACATGGTAAAGTGCACCTGTATCACAGTAGACGTATGCTGCAACAGTGACATTATTGTCTTTTGGTTCACATTTGAAATTTGGGGTGAAACGTATATGAATATTGCCGAAAGTCCCATACAGTGCAATTCTGTCATGACCCACTGGTCGACTGGTAAAGCTACCTGATAATTCAGTTGATGTCTCTTTATGTTTTAGTTATTAACAGCCTTCTAGTCTGGACAGTTGACGTGGGATTGTCATTGTGAAGTGTATTGAGGATAGCAAAATCAGTTGTTTTCTGCGCTCACTGTATCTGTTATTTCATCCATCCATCCATTCATCATAACTGTTAACTTATAGGCGCACACACATAATCACACACTATTGCCAATTGAGAGACACCAATGAGTCTGCGTGTGCACCCCCCATCCCCCCCCACCCCACACAAAACGTTGTGCCCTATTGATTTACTGCGCAGAGAGAAAATGAACTGCAGACGTGATGGTGGAAAATGCGACAGATCAGCAGTCAGACTCAGACATGGACCATATTGGGTAGATTTTATTTTTTATTAGCGGAGAAACATAACCAGCGAGCACATTTCAACCTAAATCCTTCATAATAAAGGGCTTTAGATAGCGAGACAGCTTCAGTGTCAGCCTGATTACAGTCTCTGCTGCTGATATGGAGAATTCCTTCGGATTACCGACTTTGCTAAGTTCAATTTCTATTCATCGTTAGCGCCTTACATGCATTCTGTTTAGGGGGTCACATGACCGCTTTGTCGGTTGCTGTCGAGGGCATGCAGGCTGAAAAGAGACGCTGGAGTGCTGGGCTGAGCAGAGGCGCTGATTTCTGGAGGCCGATGGATGTCAGAGCCGCTGTTGTGTGTTAATGGGAAGAAGGTAATGAGAGGGAGAGTGATGGTCAGCGTGGGGGGGGGGGGCTGACGGCCGGATATCTGTGTGTAGTGGGTTTGAAACAGTGAACCCTCTCTGGGTGCTTGTCTGCCAGACACAATGACACTACAGGTAGATATCACACTCGGTGTCACTCACACGTGTGACTTTCACCTCACAACAGAGATTTGTGGGAACATTGGTCTGGAATTGGCATCTCTTATCACAGCTGTGCCAAGTGCCCCTGTTTAATTCTGACCGACTCCTTCATGGTCTTGGATGCTGAAGGAGATCACTCTTCACTTAAGGCTGCCTGTAGCATAACCTCTGCTTCTGAGCTCCCCAGTACCTGCTATCACCACTTGAGGGTGTGGGGGAGCACCAGGGAAGCTCCTCACCTGCAGCCGCATTTCTTTACTCCCCCATTTATGTAGAGCGGCTTATTCAGGGGTGGGAACATCCACATGCATCACACCTAGTGAAAAACTACGTCACTTGGAGAAATGCGATCAATGATTATGAATTAGTTGTGGGAGGTGTTACCCCCATTAAACCCTCGGAAGGTCTACCTTAAAGGGGCAGTTCACCCCAAAACTGAATAAAAATACATGTTTTAGTGGGGCGTTAGTGCTGTCTCTCCATCTAGGTTGTTCTGCTGGCTGTCTGGTTTTGGGGATATCGGCTGAAATGTTGGGCTTCTGTCAATTATAATGGGACTGAATGACATTCTTTTTGTGGTGATTAAAGTGCCAGAAAAATGCATTTGAAAAATCAACAGCAATGTCTCTTACCACAGATCATGACCCTGTTACTGAATATAATATACAGACTTTGTACTAAGCAGTTTAATGTAGGAACTATTTTCTTCTACTGAACTCCACACTCCAATCGTATCGCTGTGCAGAAAATAAGAGCATCCCGGCGATTGGTGTATGGAGCCCTCCTTCATCAAGTACATTTACACATTTTTTTAAATTTCCCATTCCATATGCAGGGAAATACACAGGGGCGGGGTCACACGGATGGGGCCACTGGGGAACTAACCCCAGCTAAATGCTGATTGGCTCCCTGATTGCCCCCTCTCCTGTCAAATATAAAAGTATGCTACCTAACTCAGCTGCTTCACTTAATGCTCAGCCCTTTATAAAATAACTACCCATGGTTTCTGAAATTGCCTTATATCCAGTGGGGTAAAGTTATAGATATTCAGGTTATATTCACTGTGTAGACACAGAGCCACACTCTGCTGTGTATCTGTTTAAAATGGATTGTTCAGTCTAGAAGTACCACATTAGGGCTGGGCCTATAGTTCCAGTGGAGGAATACAAAACGCTTGAGAGATTAAATAACAAAATCTTTTTTTTTTTTTTCCTCAAGCTGATCAATAAACTAATGAAATCACCTGGAAACGGGCCCTCAGATATCCAGCTATACCTCTGAGCAGCAATCACTTTACATTCCTCACCCAGAACAATTTAACAATATAAAAATGATCCCGTGACTGAGGTTACTCCGGCGCATATTTCCAAAGACTGGAGCGTGGTTAGACCTCGGAAAACGATCATTTCTCTTCCTGCCTCCCAGTCTTCTGCGCTCCTGATACTCACCAGCTCCTTGCATGGTTTATTCTCCGGATTGCCGTGAAGCCTCTTCATTTCTGAGACTGAGAGCGGCTGCGTCTCTAAAGCAGGTGTGTGAAATTTACTCCTTCTGCAAGAGCATCAAAGGAGCGTTACACACATTAGCCAGGGAGGGTGTTATTTTGGCACTGGGCGTAGGAGCCAGCAGGCCTGCTGGGGGGGCATCATCCCACATTGGCACCTTCAGATGATTCGGAGTGCTTTGATCGCCCTCGGTGTCGGGGAGACGTAGAATTACCAACGGGTGACTGACTTTAAGGTTGGTGCGTTTCAGTCGCTCAGAAGATGAGGATCTCTTCCTTTATGATGGTATAAAAATGACCACGTTCTACAAGGACTGGACAGAGAGGCAGGGTATCCCAGGGCGGGCTGTTACTTTTTGGGAGTTACGGGGCAGCACAGACACGACGTCAACACACACAAAAATGATGAAGTGTCAGCAGGCAAAACAAGTGATGACTGAGTAACAGGAGTGGGACCAAAGCAGGTACCGGATAGTGGGTAAAAACAGCACCTCTATCCTAAACCCAAAAGCACAAACGTCACCATGCTGCCCGTCCTGTCACAGTCGCACTCCCGCCTCTTCCCACTCCCTTACAGTGAGCCGACAGCTGCAGTTATGTGGATGAACCTTGGACTCTTTGGAAAAACTCTGTCATATAGCCATTCCCCTCAACAGAAACCGCAGGTGATGGTGAAAACTTCTTCTAGACTAGTTTTCCCGGTCAAAAAAATCCACCTTCAGGCACTGCATGTAAACCAGTTCGATTGCTAACATGAGTTCGGCGGAGATGGCAGACGTAGAGCGCAGACGCAGAGAGCAGACGCAGACGCAGATGTAGAGCGCAGACGCAGAGCGCAGACGCAGGGCACAGACGGAGAGCGCAGACGCAGAGCCAAACGCAGGGCACACCCTCAGAGCTGCTCCACACTGCCCCCACAGGCGATGCCAGGGCCTTCGTGACTCACTCGCCTATTGTTTCCGGGGGGCCGTATTCTGCTGTGAAGGGTGGAACGCGAGCCGGATGGTTTTTGGAGCTGCCTGTGGTGATGAGGCCCTACCGGTCTGCCAGGTGCCTGGGGGCTGTGGGCAGGTGGCTTCTGCCTCCCTCCCGCCACCGGGGAGCGCTCCAACGAAGCACAGCACCATATTCAGTGCGAGAGGAGAGTGTGACTGAGGCCTACCATGTTCTCAGCGCTGGCTCCCTCCTCACCCCAGCTCATAAATACCTTTTTCTCAATGATAACTTGACAAACAAAAAGTTACCATAAACTGCCATAGTTTGTTTATGCAGAGGAATTCAGGAAATGGATAGCCCTGTTTACTGATTAGAGCGTAACCTATGATGCGAAACCTTTCCGCTCAGTAAGGGGCGTCACATCTCTACCGGCGTGTATTTAAGCATAAATATCCCTCCTTTAAGACCAAACATTCTCTGCTGGGGATTGTGACACATTTGACTTGTGTTTTTTTTAACGTGGTATCTGAAGGTCAGACTCAGTTCTGTCCCTCAAGCTTGACAGAATATAAGTGTCATTTATGAAATAAAATCAATAGGCTTCGTCCCCTCTGGCTACACAGCGTACTTCACGACTCAAAGGTCGCCAAAGGGCATTTGCGCAGATATATCCTGCATTTAATGAAAGTGATAAAGGACTTTTATGTGTGTTTATGTATTCACTTACTTTTTGACATTTAATCTGGTCTATTTTTATTAAATGCTGAAGATTTGTACCTGATAGTACAATGAATACATTCCAGCCGTCACTTTACAAATAAAAACCCACAGAGTGTCAGCAGGTTTGCAGCAGAGCTATAAAATCGTGTGTGTGTTTTTTTTTTTTTTTTTTTTGGGGGGGGGGGCATTTTGTAGGAAGTCATCTTGAAGCTTCCCGTTCCTTCAGCGACAGTGTAGTTGGTGTCATTCTGGTTGGTGTGAAGTTGGCCCTCAAAGGGCCACAGAATGAGGCAGTAAGCCGACAGCACCTATCTGCTACTGAAACAGACCATAATAAGCAGCAGGTTTCACTGGAAATGGATGGACCTTCATTCATCTCTATACACCCACACATTTATCCATCTCTAACAACATCTGGGCACAGTGATGCGGGGTTTAGCCTAACCATAATCATAACCATAACCATAAGCATAAGCATATAGCCGGGCAATCATAAAATATGCAAGATGACAGCGAGTCAATTTTGACGTCTCGTGTAGCTGTGGGGGCTTGCTGCCCATGACACTAACCTCTGTAAGCAGTGCAGATGAAAGTGAAAGTGTCATGTGACCTCACTAAGAGCTTCCTGGAAGGAGCCATTTGCGGCGCCGCGGGGATGTGGCTGACTGCTCTTCCTGAAATCTCACCAGAGAGGACACTTCACTTCAGCACTGATGTACCCATATTTATTTTCGGTTTGGAGGCAAACCTTTCATGGTTCATTCCCATCTTATTCTATTAAAACTATTCATTGTAAAACATATACATCAGAGACACAAACACATACATACAGAAAATACATCAGTAGCAAAATGTATTGAATGTAAAAATATCTATTTGGTTTTTTTATCCAAAGCTTGTGGAATATCAAAGATGCACTTTCAGTAGTATGCAACCATCCTGCATTCATTTTATGGGGAATTATTATAGGTAACTATGCCTAATCTCTGTCATCCACCCACCTTGCATACTGCTGACCCGCTGGCCATCTATAATGCAGATGCAGCGAGCAGGAGCGCGGCACTGTGGCGCTGGCATAGCGGACGGGTGGATGTAGTAGATCTGATGAAGGATATTTTTGACTTCACACTAATCACACCCTGTTCACATGACACTTGACAGCCAATGAGGGCCTCTCTTTTGTCCCCTTGCTCTTATGCCCCCACATGAAGCCGCTTAAGGGCTCTTCGAACATCACATGGCCTGTTTGAAAAGAGTTACATAAGAGCACTGCTGCACACCTCAGCTCAAGCTCACCGAGATCACTTCTGGCCAAATGAGTGGGAATAAATTATCGCTATTTGGCTGTTGAAATCTTTTCCTGCCGTTGTCACTGTGTTTGTGTGAGTGAAGACACTGAGTTTAAGTCCAGTATTCTGATAAGGCCACTGTCACCCTAACAGCTCTGCGATAATCACCATGTAGTCTCCCATTCACTCCCGTGTCAAACTGTGGCCCAGCTGTGCTGGCATCACACAAAGTCAGCAGCATTGAAGGCCATTTGACCGCGGCCCACAGCGGTAAAACCTCCTGGGGTCGATTGGAGATGCCGATTCGGAGAGTGTATGATTTGCTTTCTGAACTAAGCGAAAGCAATGCTTCATGAATAGACAAAAATATCAACAATGCCATTGTTTAATCCTATGGGGATACCGACTAGTTCCTCGATCTTGCAGTTAATAAAAGGGTCACCTATAGTAATAGAAACAGAGTACGGAAAGGACAAGTGATCCTTTTCTTATAAATGCAGATTTCACATTGATTTCATTCAGCAGACGCTTATGACCAAAGCGACGTACAAGTGAGGCGAATAACACATTAGAAACATTCGCCTAAGCATGAGTGCAATAGGCTGAGCTTCCAGTGAATCCCCAGCTACGAGAGTGAGCAGCATTTAGGTAAAAGCCACACGATCAAAGCTAGGACCTAATAGGACCACTATACAAATTAGCAGAAGGTGCAGTATTAACATCATTCAAGGTAGCATGGAGCAGGACCAGGTTAACAGAGGTATTCCTGCAACAGATGGGTACAGGGATTTCTTAAAGGTGGATAACCGGATGTGGTTTGGCAGCTCATTCCACCATCAGGGAGCCACAGACAACAGACATAAACATGCAGGGAGAGCGCTTCCATTCACTGTGAAACCTGGCCCACAGGTAGGCCAACAGGCAACAGGCAAGCAGGTGGGCCTCGCAAGGTCTACTGAGTGCTAGTATACAGATATGCAGTCAAACATATAATCTGCAGAGCTCTGTGTACATGCAGATATGCAGTCAAACATATACTCTGCAGAGCTCTGTGTACATGCAGATATGCAGTCAAACATATACTCTGCAGAGCTCTGTGTACTTACAGATATTCAGTCAAATGTATACTCTGCAGAGTTCTGTATACATATAGATATGCAGTCAAACGTATACTCTGCAGAGCTCTGCGCCACAAAGTGCAAGGTGAGGTTTTGCTTTTACCTGGAAATTCAATTGTCAGCTTAGGTAATGTAATTGAAGGGACAATAATATTGTTAGTATTGATTTTCATATGTTTATTACTGAACTGCAAGGAGCACATTTCTCAGCATATAGGGATGATCAGAAATCAAGGCACTGAAGGAATAAGTGCTGCAGGTATATGAAGACATTCTATAAGCATAAGATGTCGCTTTGAGAAATTTGTTATTGTGGCTGTTTATGTACATGGGAAATAAATAACTGCACACATGCAATGCGAAACAGTGGGAATGCAAATGTGAGCTGAATACCACCCCAGGCCGGCTGAGGTTTTGCCCGGAGTTTGTTGTTAAGAGACCTGACACATTCCTGCATGACGTAGCCACAGAATTCACCAGAAGAATAACTACGATTACTCTGGGAATTCGTTATGTATGCAAAGCATATTCCTTTTATTTGCAGGCCTAATCTTAGCCATTAGCTAAGGTAAAACGTCTAGTATAGAATTCGTTAGCTTGTATTTCCATCTTTGCCATTGAAATGGAAGTGACTTTATAATGAAGGAAGAGGCACGTTCTTCTCCAGCTGTGCGGCACCGTGTTATCGCTGTAACTGCTTTTCAGAAAAGGAAAATGACAACATTAGGAATGCAGATAGCAGCATGTATAAAAAACGAATTTGTTTTCCAGTGAGTTTCCAAAGTGAAAGTATTTCATCATCAGTTTGATACAGACTGAAACGAATGTGCCCAATATGTCTTCAGAAATGGCAATTTTCCCATGATGCATGTTGAATCTATTATGAGTGTGATGCTTTTAGGAAATGAGAGGGGCTCTCATGACAGAATGGATGTTCCTCTATAATTTTACGTTTGGACTGTGAGCTCAGGTGTCAGAAAATGTGTAAAACAGACTGGAAGCAGACTGGAAAACAGGACCTAGCGTAGATGAAATATCTCCCAAGCAAACCTCATGTCCTCTCTGAGTCTCTGGGATCGACCTGGCTGTCTTTATTTATCCGAGATAAGCAAAATCAGCCTGTGGGAAATTTGGAGACGGACCACAGCTTTGCTGAGGGGCTCCTTTACAGGGCAGAAAGTATGAATTGTGGACAAATGCAGTTCGCAGCTTGGGGCCAAAGCTCAGCACAAATGGGGTCTGATTTGAGCTACTGTCAAAACAAAAAGCAAATCACACCCATATATATAAAATCACACCCATACATATAAACGCAGGAAGGGAGCCTGGAGCAGGTGGAACAGCCAACATGAATCTTGACAGCCAGTCGATTGGCCCCCCCACGGAGAGCCTGCTTGAGTGATGGTTTTTTTCGCTGCTGATTATAAAACACAGTCAGGCAGAGGACCACTAAAACACAGACCTCTGCAACTACTGGGCTCCTGGTGGCTCAAAAATCCTTACTGTTAGAAAGAAAAGGTGGGAGATTACTTCAGATGTCAGGTTTACACTGATTAAGCCCCCAAAAGAAGGCAATGGTGGGAAATTCTGTAGAGACATGCAGTCCCAGTGCACTAGTGTGTGCCTGACGTGTGTGTGAGTACAGGGATGGCCCAGCGTGTGCCTGACGTGTGTGTGAGTACAGGGACGGCCCAGCGTGTGCCTGACGTGTGTGTGAGTACAGGGACGGCCACTAGCGTGTGCCTAACGTGTGTGCGAGTACAGGGACGGTCACTAGCGTGTGCCTGACGTGTGTGAGTACAGGGACGGTCACTAGCGTGTGCCTGACGTGTGTGTGAGTACAGGGACGGCCCAGCACCCCCCCTGGGGCTTCTCCAGACTAGTGTTTCCCTGGACAAGCCCCAGGTCCATTGGAAAACTGGATAATTAGTTGTGCAATATGGAAGTTAAGGGTAATGTTAATTATGAAGATAAGTAGTGTTTTAATTATGTATGTGTCTGCAATTTTCCCTACATAACTACCTGATTGACAATTTCCCTGCTAAATGCAATGAACTGCAGTCGCACAGTGCCCTGAATCCTTATTGTAACGTATGAATGAGCCGTCCTCAAAGCCAACAGCTGCATTAATTGGTTTCTACACTATAACTCTCACAGGGACGCAGAATAACTCATGCACTGGAGGTGAATTATCCGGATTACATGTTCCGCTGGCATAATGGCAGACCATGAAGAAGTCTTACATCCGGAGCAGACAAAACAAAGGCAGCTGTAATTTATGCTAACAGAGAAGGGTGCTGCTGTCGTCCTCAATCACCCCCCAACCCGTCACTTTCTCCTAATGACACTATCATTTCAATTCCAACCTCCCAGGCTGCATCCACTAACACACTGGTTCCTGTTTGGTTCTGAGCCCGTGCCACTCGTGTGACTGGGTTATGAGCCAGTCTGCCACCGATGCGCCTTCTCAACGACCACCGTCTCTTTAACAAAATAAATGGGAAGCCGAAACGCGAAATGACCGCTTGCCAGCTTTGTTGTCAAAATGAGTTAAGCTGTTTTGATTTTTTTAATAGTATTTTTAAGTCCAGCTGTGTTAATTTTTACATCGACTGCACTTCAGAGAGCATCTGCTGATCCAGGTTTGACGGTTTATCATTTGGTGTGGTCCGCGATCGATCACATCACCTTATCATTTGGTATAGTCCGCGATCGATCACATCACCTTATCATTTGGTGTAGTCCGCGATCGATTACATTACCTTAAGTCACACGGGCTGAGAGCCCGAATGTCCGGAATGTCAAGAGGGCTGATGTCACGCTGCCGTGTTTCCCTGTCCAGCTCTATATCATCCAACATAAAGGAGGTTCTTCAGGTGTGGACTGGGTGCTGGTGAGTGCATCATCCAGACAAGAAATGATCCAGGGAACAGATACCAGCTCACAAAGCGGCAGCATTTCTGACAGCGCCATGCACTGGTCAAAAGGCAGGCATACACCGCCTGAAATATCACAGTTCCTTTGCCATTGTCTGTGTCATTGTCCAGATACGAATGCAACTCAATTTCATCACATCCAGATGAACTCCTGCTGCCTTATGGGATAATTTGAAAGCAAAATTAAAGTATCTTTGATAGTTTGGCTATTTAGCAGTAGGTCAGTAACCTGAAAAACTTTCCTTGGAAACAAATTGATCAGAATAATCAGCGCTAACCACAGCGACCTTGTTAACATTGCTAATTTGACCAGGCCAGACCATAATTTACCACAGCAACTGGGAGCTGGAATACTGAAATGTCACAATCATCTAGAACTTGATGCCATGTCAGACCTGACTTACTGTTGCGTGGGAAAAGAGTCAGCGAAGCATACAAAGCTGTTAGGAAACCCTGACTGCGCGTGGAAATAGCCGTGATCTCCCGCCTACAGCAGCAATCACATCAAGGCATTTTAATGAAAGAAACAATGTAAATTATTCATTCTTAAACTTTGAGTCTCACGTCCACTGCAGGCAGCTGTGTGCTGTGGGGCTGAGCTGCTTTTAGCTTGCAGGACACTCCTCCCACACGAGCCGCTGTCAGCACCTCAGCAGGTCCTGCTAGCTCCCCGTGACTTGCTGCAGAGCAGCATCCTGATGGCTCTGCGTTCAGGGAACACCCACCCACACACACACATAGAAATACACTCCACATAAGGTTACCGCAGATTCACCTGAGGTCCCCCCGCTGGCTTTGCGGGGCAGTGTTACTGGGGACCATCCCCTTAAAGAATTCCAGGGAAATATTAACATTTCCCTCATGGTTAGAAAAAGCAGTCATTCTGCATCCAAAATACCGTACGCTCTTTCTTTGAACACTTTGAGAAGGTAGGTACCTAAAATAAGGCTGACGAGATGAACCGCTTCCCAGCACATGCCTGCCAGCCATAGTCGCCATGGAATATCGAGATATTCCCCCATTTATCACATGTAGATGTGCAGAGTGAAGCTCTCAGCTGAAGACATTAACGTCTGTCAAGGAAGAACAAGCAAAGGCAACGGACCTGTAATGATGAAAATTTGGTTGTGATTATGACGAGTTGCCTGTGCTTACATTAAGTTGTTTTCCATCAAATGAAAAATGAAACAAATGGTCTATACTGCATTTACCTGGGTAGATAACTTTTGTATGAGAAGAGCAGTAATTTAACTTTCACTGTTTCTATCATATTATCATTTGAGGTAGGCTTTTGTTGAATGATGAATATTATTTCTGCGGTATGCATTTGACAGAGTGAGTCAGAATGTAAGATCGTTTAAATAATATAATTCAGTGTTGTGTCATTATGAAAACACAGGTAAGCATTTTTGATAGAATGCCACGTATGTGACGTGTCCTTCATGTGATTTACGTAACCGTAAATCAGATAGCACTGGTCAACCGATTATGATATAGGCGGCTGCCTAGGGCGCCATCTTCTGAGAGGGCGCCAACCTAGCCAGGCAATTTCACTTCCCCTGTGTGTGCTGGGGGTGCAGGCCACAGAGGCCACAGGCCACAGGGTACAGACACAGGGTCCAGGGAGTAAAAATCCAGACCAAGATTTTGTTTCAACCAATCAGTTGAGTACTCTGTGACTGTGACTCTTTATATTCAACTTCTTGGTTGAAACCAAATCTTAGTCTGGACTTCTGCTCTCTGGACCTGAGCTCCCCCTCTGGCTGGCAGTGAAGCTTGCCTACGGTACCACATGGACCCCGACCAGCACCGAATTCTTTAGTGCAGAAACTCTCAACAGCAGCTGTGACTGCCAGAGCCATGCGGTCACCCTCCTTCATGCTGCAGTCACATGTGGCACATGGAGCCCAGTTTGACTGCCAAATCTTTATTAACACAACCTTGTTTGGAGAGGATTCATTAATTCATACAATGTATTTGGCCACAGTCATGTTTTTCCAAAGCTATGCTTTTATTCCCCTTTAATGATATGCCTTGAAATGATGGCCTGGAGTAAAAATAGTTGACAGATTATTAAATATTTCATATTTATGATATAAACCAAATGTCTAAAAAGACTGTGAGTGCATTAGAGAGAGAAAACAAAGCCCACAGCTCTAAGCACAGCTCTGATCAGACACAGGGTGCAGGATTCAGCTGAGCACAGCTCTGATCAGACACAGGGTACAGAGCTCTGCTGAACACAGCTCTGATCAGACACAGGGTGCAGGACTCAGCTGAGCACAGCTCTGATCAGACACAGGGTACAGAGCTCAGCTGAGCACAGCTCTGATCAGACACAGGGTGCAGGACTCAGTTGAGCACAGCTCTGATCAGACACAGGGTGCAGGACTCAGTTGAGCACAGCTCTGATCAGACACAGGGTGCAGGACTTAGTTGAGCACAGCTCTGATCAGACGCAGGGTGGCTAAATCTGCACAAAAGACAAACTCTGAGTTTATTGTTAAAACCCAAGGCTGTGAAAAGTTGTTTACTGACTGCAGGAACTGAAAAAAATACTCACACAACCGTATGTTTTTCTGTCCCTGTCTGCATGTAAGTGGCCCCGGTTTCTGCAATCTGACGTGGCTCTATGTGCAGGGGCTCGTTAGCGTTAGTGATGCCGTGCTGTCAGGTACTGCACTGTCTCCCTCAGCTCACCACAGCCTCCCCAGGTCCGGTTAATCCAGTCTAGGAGTCGGCACGCCAAGGGCCTTTTCTGAAGGGTCTCCACATTCTCTCAGCACACTACTGGTTCCTGAGCGGGCAGCAAGCCCACATCATGCTCTCTTTTCCATCGCTGGCTTCGCTAGCGGTCGGGGATTCGTTGACGAGGGATAATGAGGAGCTCCCAGCTCCTGGCCACTCGTCCACCCAGTGCTTCCGCTGTGCTGCTGCCGCCTTCGCGAGTCCGGGGTGAGACACAAACAGTATAAGGTGAAGTACATAATAGCAGCTACCTCTCCCCCTAACTCCACCCCCCTCTCCCGATTCTCCTCCACCTCACAGGCCGTGTCAGCAACTCTGCCTTATGCTGAGAAACACGAAATTACCCAGAGTCCTTTTTCCCCGGATGTCTCCATGCCGCAGCACCTCTTGTTAAAATCCACAATACGGACTGCATTTTTCCGAAAAGGTTATTACGTTGAGTTACACTTGTGTCAGTCCATTTCAAGCCTCTAAATGGCGCTTGCTGACATTTGCCCTTTGCTGCCTTAAATGCGTTTGCCTTCCTACCTGAGGCCGTATTCTGCTATTTGAAGGCTGTAGGACAACATGCTTCTTTACACAGCAGTCTTACTTAGAACCCATCAGGATGAAAGGTCATAATATGGAAAACAATACTTCTGAAAGAACAGGCCGTCCATCAATGATGCACGTTCCCCTATTAATCAAATATTTAAAAGCTACGAAATATGGGGATCAACGCGGCAGCCAGAAAGGTCTGTGAGCCCCCGTACAGAGTGATGTGGCGGTGAGTGTTATGTACACTGATTGTGTGTGTCTAGGGGCGTAGACAGAGGCGGAGTCACAAGGGGCACTGGCCCTAACTGAAAGCTGATTGGCCCAGAGTGCCCCCTTCTAACAGATCCAGAACATATCAAACCCAGTAATTAGGTTGGCCATGCCGCATGCATTATGGACTCTCTTCTCCTCTTGTTCTGGACATTGCTCTAGTCAGACAGAAGGGGCGTGTCTATATCAGAGGATCGGGGTGGATGATCAGATTGGCACTGTCTGAGGCCTCAAAGACACAGTTGCATCATCTGGGCATGCTCACAAGGACGGTGATAGCTTATGGGCACATTAAGGCCCTCGTGTGACTGTGCAAACAGAAGTGGAGGTCTGAAGGAGATGTTGTGTTCAGGGCTGGTGGTGACAATCTTGGTCATGGGAGTTTTACTTACACAAAAATGATTGGTTCAGAGAGATAACCAGTCAGGTCTTGGTCAGATGTCAGACCAACCAATCATATGTCTTGGTCCTGTCTCCTCTAGTTGCTTGGACCCACCACCTCTACAATCTTTTTGGTTATCTCCCATGAGCTATCTTCAGACATCTGAAGTCACAGGTTTAGCTTGGTAACATTTTCAGTACTAAAGGCCATAATGTCATTAAAAGTTGTATGTCCCAGTCAGAGAAAAGGTATAAATAAAGACAAAAAGAAAACACAACTTTCATATCAATTTCTGCACCTCCCAGGACTCGACATGCAGGGATACATCACCATTAGTCAGAGTCAGGCACCAGCTCGGACCCCCCTTGTGCCCTGTGACGGACTGGCATCCCATCCTGGGCATCCCCCGCCTTGTGCCCTGTGAAGGACTGGCATCCCATCCTGGGCGTCCCCCGCCTTGTGTTCTGTGAAGGACCGGCATCCCATCCAGGGCGTCCCCCACCTTTTTCCCTGTGAAGGACTGGCATCCCGTCCGGGGCGGCCCCTGCCTTGTGCCCTGTGGCAGACTGGCATCCCGTCCGGGGCGACCCCTGCCTTGTGCCCTGTGATGGACTGGCATCCTGTCCGGGGTGTCCCTGCCTTTTGCCCTGTGAAGGACTGGCATCCCGTCCAGAATGTCCCCCGACTTTTGCCCAGTGATGGACTGGCATCCCGTCCAGGGTGTCCCTGCCTTTTGCCCTGTGACGGACTGGCATCCCGTCCAGGGTGTCCCCCACCTTGTGCATTGTGACGGACTGGCATCCTGTTAGCTGCAACAACCAGCTAGTGCTATTTGGTGCAGTTTATGTCCTGCATACAACTTCATTACACCCCTTATTACACCATAACTAGCCATGAATTATCATAACTTGCCATGAATTATGGGCCAAGCATGAGTGTGCTCATCTAGCCTCCTGCGCTGCACGCTGATCGCCGGCTCTGATGGGAGATTAATAACCAGCAGGGATGCCAGTGAGCAGGCCGTAATTGACTTTCCTTTCTCTGCCAGGCAGCCCTTCGGGGGGGGGGGGGGGGGGGGGCAGCGAGTCTCAGCAGCCCTGGCAGTTAATCAGAAGGGGAGCAGGGGTGCTGAGAGGCCTGCATGCCCCCCCAGTCCCAGGCCATGCCTCCCCCCCCGCCCGCCACATTTGCTGGGTGCCACTGCGAGCATGGCAGCAAGAGCATGCTGGGTAGACCCTTTACCCCACAATGTCCCCTGGGTCCTGCTTACCCCCAGTTTAGGGGCCACTTTCTTCCCAGTAACTCCCTGCCATACAGGGGAGAGTTTGCATCCCCACTGTGGCTTTGTGCATCAAGCATAGTGCCTTCATCAGGCTGGCCATCCTGAGCAATGCCGCCAGAGACTTTATTTTATCAGTAAACAAATCCTTCATTTCTTGTTCTTTTTAAATGGTAATAAGTTCATTCCTTGTTTTTCTATTTGCAGTTGTTACAAAATCATGCTTTATGTTGGTCTGGCTCGCACACGGTGGCACTCAGAGCTGGCTGCCATTTTGGAGCGTCTCCCCTTGGCCCCTGAGAGCACATTCTGCTGCCGGAAAGGCCGTGACCACCACAGCCTCCAGTAAACATCACGGGGACATCCTCTCTGCCTGCCCAAGGTCCGAACTAACGGCCCATCCCCCAAAAACAGCCGTCAACACCCGTCATTTCCTACTGACAAACTGCTTCCCACCCAGCCCTTCATTTCCACTGGGAAATCTCCAGTATCTCCCATTCTGACGACAACCTGTTTTATTAAATTGAATCTGATTCATTGAGTTACCTGCCCACCCACAATGGTAGCCGTCCACGATTCCCTAATGTGCTCCCAAGAGCTACAAATAGCTTTTTTAGCTTTTAGTCTGAAAGGTACACTGTGAAATGTCACGTAACCCCCAGAAAAATTGCTTCATTTTGGTGTCTCCGTAAGGCACTAACAGTGGGCAGTAAGAATAGCTCACAAACACCCCAAGTGCATTCTGAAGGGCCTTTCTTCCGGATCGCCTCAGAAGGAGTCCTGTTCGCTTCACCCGGGACTCATATCGCCATGTAACTCCAGCCCAAATATTGCCAACATTAGCCATCAATGAGCATATTACCGTTTACTGCTTTATGGGTTTGAAAAGCAACATTTCAGAATGATGGGGACCTTGTAGCCTCCTAGCACTGGTGTTACAGGAAGACACCTCCAGAGGGCACAGAGGACTCAACTTGTTGGTTGAAACAAGATCTTTCCTGTTCCTCGGCCATGGGGTGTTTCAAGGAGGCCACTAGCTCCATCTTTCAGAACGCCACCACCTGCCAGCAAGCCCACAAGACGCCTTCAAAGATGAAAGATAGGAAAACACGTGACAGAATGAAGGAAACACAAAAGAAAATAACAGCAGCTGATGTGACAGTCATCTTATCAGGCCTGAACTCAAGTCTCCACCCCCTGCTGATTGACAGCCTGAGATATTCATCTGGTGAAAAGGCAAGGAGTAAACAACCACTGTTTTCTCCACAGGGAAACAAAAAGCTCCCTCTCACCCAACAGGATGGCATGCTGGGTGGTGCCGTTCATCTGCTTCCAGGCTAGAGCTGATAATTGCTAAGAATAAGCAGGGAGGTTGTTTGGAATTAAGCCAGATCGGTCTGATACACTGGGGCTCCTCTCTTCCTGCTGAAAAATGACACACCTGCAAGCCTGAAGCACTCTTCAGCTATACAGGAGAAACCAGGGACTGCAGAAGACTGGAAATCATTTGTGGATTTCTGTGGATGCAATAGGCGAGTGAAGCAAAGAAAAAGGAACTGGGCTGTGGACCTGGAACTCATGTGACCTCCCAGCCTCCAGGGGGCTCACTAATTACCTTGCTGAGTTCTGGGCAGGGAGAGAGCTCTGGCAGTTTTTTTCAATAATTGGGATTTGGAGGGACTGGCCATTTCATTGGAGTATCTATTAGTTTCTAAACTTCGCACACCATAATTATTTTCAAATCAATTATTATTTTTTGATTTCATTTTGAAAAGGTCAAACACGTTACAGTGATGCTGTGTTGCTTCATATTAAAAACAGTCAACTGCCCTAAAACAGGCAGCTCTTCTCCCCAGAGGCGGATTCCCCAGAGGCTCTTCAGGGAGATGATTTGCCCACGATGAGTCTGCAGGATGGGTGGGGCACAAGCTACTGACCAATCACACAAAGTGCCCAGAGGCACGCAAAACCTCCCACGGCTCCCATAAATTGGCTTCCTTTGTATCTATTAGCATAATCTCTTCCTCTCCTTGTAACCTGCTATCTGAACTCCATAAATTTCTTTGCATGTGACAGACCTGCTACATTTTTAAAAATCACTTTATCATAACTTCTGTTTTTAAATTTATTTTTAAATATTATTAAGGCTGGAGATCAACCTTTTCATTCAGCCTGGTCTGATGTCCTGACTGCCATCCCCCTGATTTAAACCATGTCTTATGTTTCACTATCGCTTCTAACTTTATAATAAGGTATAGGGTATACTCTGTACATCTTTAGTGTACATACAATCACTTCTAACTTTATTATAAGGTATAAGGTATACTCTGTACATCTTTAGTGTACATACTATCGCTTCTAACTTTATAATAAGGTATAGGGTATACACTGTACATCTTTAGTGTACATACTATCGCTTCTAACTTTATTATATGGTATAGGGTATACTCAGTACATCTTCAGTTTACATACTATCGCTTCTAACTCTATAGTAAGATATAGGGTATACTCTGTACATCTTTAGTGCACATACTATCGCTTCTAACTTTATAATAAGGTATAGGGTATACTCTGTATATCTTTAGTGTACATACTATCGCTTCTAACTTTATAATAAGTTTTGCTCCCCATCGCCTGAATGCGGAGGATCTCCCCCGAAAGCTGTCTCTCGTCAGACCCACCTCAGCTGTTTCTCTCCTGCTCTGTGTTTTTCCCTGGATCTCTGTTCCCTGATTCCTGTCTAAATGGGCAGACATGGACCTCCTCCCATCTTTGATTAGCTTAGCTCGCTCTGCACATCCCAAGGTACAGGCCAGTGCTCATCCAACCAGACTGATGTGAAAATAGCCCGGGAGTGTCACTGACCTGGACCCTGCCCCCCCAAATAGACCCGCAACCGCACATCCTGCTGTTTCTTGAAGCGCTCATTTGTAGAATAGCACATGAACGGCCCCAAAAACATATTGATCCCACAGCCCGGAGCCTGCGCCATGTCAGAAACACCTCAGGATGCCCTCAAGTCATACACTTGGATTATTATCTGAACCCGGAAAAAAAATATTAATTTGTATTAATATAGAGGAGGATCCACAGGTCAATGGCGATTCATTTTGTCCTCTCAGAGCTAAATAGTGGAAATGTTATTTAAAGAACAACTATGGCACTGAAGCGCATACAGATCCTACACCTTTAGTAAACCTTGCAGGTGTAATTATCTTATATGGAATATAATGCATGTCGTGTTAAATTTTACTGCCTGGACCACGGCCTCATGGCACATTCACAGTGACGATGTGTCCTGACAGCTTGCCTGCACTGTGCCATGTTGGGCAGGCCGTGATTATGCTTGTTATTTAACGTTTGCTTCATGAAATGTGTGTTTCTCCATGATGACAACCAGCACACAGGCTCTGAGTCATTGTCTGTGTCTCTTTAAACAAGTGGAGCTGAATGGAATTACTCTGCAAACAAGTTAATCGCATGTTTCCAGATGCCTCGTGCTCAAAAAGAGCCGCTTAATTCACAATGGTGTGGGAACACGTTCCCCTCCCCATGATTGACTTGGTGGGGGAGGGTAATCGCCCACTCTGCCCCAGGCTATGGGCTCGGATCCAGCAGAGGGTCTCATGAGCCTGTCCCAGGAAACACAGGGCTCAAGGCAGGGAGAGGCCAGGAGGGGATGCCAGTCACAGGGCTCAAAGCAGGGAGAGGCCAGGAGGGGATGACAGTCACAGGGCACACGCACACACTCAATGGGCCATTTAGGGTCACCTAACTGCCTGCTTTTGGGCTGTGGGAGGGAGACCAGAGGAGCTGAGGAGAAACCAGCACCAACCCCGGCACAGAATACCAGACAGCTGGAAACAGATGTGGGTCTGGATGGTTCGCAGGTAATTAAAACACCACAGGTCCGTCTAAGAAACATTAAGCGCTCTGCGGGGACCGTCTGCATTCTCAGCCAAAGCTGAAAGGCTTTTCAGTCATGCTGAAAAGCCCGGATGGCGACTTCCTTTGTTTAGCCCTGCAGAAAGTAGCTGGAACAGACTGCTGTTTTGATAGGGAAACATACAGCGGGAAAGGAGATGAATGTTGTCATTCTCTGCTCTAGGTGGTCTTTTTCGCTAGTGGATGTTTGTTCACTCGTTACAAATCTTCAAAAAGGCGCACTTCACAGTTACGGGAAAGCTATTCGGGGTGTAATTACCTTTCATGAATGCCACCACAGTCACAGGCTCAGAAATCTAAAGAATAAAAGATTGATGCTGAGCTTTCGATCGTCCCACCCACTGGAAAAATGGAATAAAGCTCCTGTTCACCTTTCATCTGAGCTCTATTTTTATAAGAGGAATTTTTAAGAATCTTAAAAAAAATTGTTCTTTACAGCTTCAAATCTCATGGTAGAAGTCGTAGCTAAAACAAAATGGTGACCCTCAGGCTAATCGTATTTTATAACTGAATAGAAAAACACTCCTTGGACTAATCTGGTCTGACACACAAACCCATCTTTGAATTTTATGAAAATGGAAAAGAGTTTTTCTACAGAAGAGAATTTTTAACGACTTACAATTTTCAAATACCCACAACTGCTAAAAATATAAATCATATTTGTATATCAAAGTAATTGCAAGCATTATCTGAATGGGTTTTAAGACAGTTTTCATTTTTTTTGGTACCTTAAGAAAGGCCTTAACCAAAGATATTGGAAATGAGATAAAAATACAGAATTATCAAATCGAGAGGCCGCTGAGACAAAGTGAAATTGGGCAGTGAAGCTTGCCTAGGGCTCGACTGAGGTACAGCTGGCACATCAACCCCACATCAATCGCACATCAACCGAACATCAACCCCACATCAACCACACATCAACCTTACATCAACTGCACATTAACCGCAATTGGAAACATTTAGGAACAACAGAAACTCAGCCACAAACAAGCAGACCAAGTACAGTAACAGAGTGGGTCGCAGAGTGCTGAGGCGCATAGTGCATAAAAATTGGCCAGCACTCTGTTGACTGGATAACTACAGAGTTCCAGACTTCCTCTGGCATTAACTCCAACATGAAAGCTGTGCGCCAGGAGCTTCATGGAATGGGCTTCCAGGGCCGAGCAGCTGCATGCAAGCCTCAGATCACCAAGCACAATGCCCAGTGTCAGAGGGAGCACTCCACCACTGCACTTTAGAGCAGTGGAAACATTCTGTGGAGTGACGAATCACGCTTCTCTGTCTGGCAGTCTTCGCTTTGTGCACTGGGATACAGTCATGCTGGGGCAGAAAAGGGCCTTCCCCAAATTGATCCCATAATGTTATAAACATAGAATTGTCCAAATTGTCTTGGTATGCTGAAGCTTTAAGAGTTCCCTTCATTGGAACTAAGGAGCCCAGCCCAACACCTCAAAAACAACCCCGTACTATGATCCCTCCCCCACCAAACTTTACTGTTGACACAATGCAGTCAGATAGGTAACATTCTCCTGGCATCTGCCAAACCCAGACTCATCCATCAAAGACATGGTTAGAGAACTTGACTGGCCCACACAGAGCGCTGACCTCAACCCCACCAAACACCTTTGGGATGAACTAGAATGGAGATTGTGAGCCAGGCCTTCCTATCCAACATCAGTGCCTGACCTCACAAATACTCTTCTGGATGAATGGGCAAAAAATCCCACAGACACACTCCAAATTCCTGTGGAAAGCCTTTCCAGAAGACTGGCAGCTGTTCATATTGATGCCTATGGATTTAGAATGGGATGTCAAAAACGTTCTTGTTGGTGCATTGGCCAGGTGTCCCAGTATCTCAGAATCTAATGGAGCAGAAATTAAACATTTCAACAGCGGAAACCAGCACAAACGAGGCACAAATGAGGCACAAAGGATTGAGGCCAGTTTGGTTAAAGTGTGAAACATATAGGGGGAGCTTCAGACAGGTAGCCTTGTCGCCATGAGGCAGTGTGGCTCAGCTCAGCACAACTGCACCTCTTTCATCTGTAATTTCCCCTGATAAAAGAAAACAGTCCGTCTGCTGTGGGGGGCTCAGTATCTGGGAGGACGACCCGCGGAGGTCTGAGGGACACATCCAGAAAATTGTGTTCTTGAGTTTTAGTTGTTTTCGTCATTGAGAATTGTTATTTTGACAGAATATTCCTAAAATTTATCTGGCTGCCTTAAATGCTGCCCATCGTTCCTTATTAATACTTCGGTAACACTTAAAGCAGTCATCATAATGAATTATGGATGCCTTCATAATGTATTGTAATGGTCAGTATACGTATTAAGGATGTTTTGTATTTATAGTGCATTATAGATGAGAACTTCATAGAGCATTCATAATGCATATTTTACATGGCTATAATGTGTTATGCCTTTTTATAAATAGTTATAGCCATCTCTATAACACTTATTGAATGTATTATCGTGCATTTTGAAAGTATCTATAATCCATTATACATGACTGCTTTAAGCGAAGTGTTATCAGTACTTCTTTACTTTACAGTTTGTAAACTTCTGTAACCTAACAGCAAATTGAAACTTGAGTCCAGATCGTCATGTCACTGTTCAACATGCAAACACAAACCACTAGATCTTGCACATACAGTAGAGCAGGGCTATTCAAATCACACTCCTCAAGGGCCGAGCACTGCTAGTTTTCCAGCTTTCCTTTACCTGAGAGCCAGTTGTGAAGCCTCTGGTCAATTAGAGCCAGAAATTATTCAGCTAACTACCTGGGAGACTTGAAAACAAGGCCTGGATTTGGAATTGAGGGCCAGATTTGAATAGGGGGGCACTAGACCATAAACCTCACATGCGTAACCATAATACAAAGATTTTTTCTTTTCAAATATCTGTGTTAAAATAGCAGAGGCTAGCTGAAGCTTGGCATATCCTGAAAGTAGTTCTCAGCGAAATCATCAGACTGCTATCATCCTCCGGTGGAGAGACGATGGCACAGATAATATCAACCATTATAAAGGGAGGGGTTCCCATATCAGCTGACAGATCTTTGCACCACCAAGCTAAGGAGTAAAATTCTGAAGACTGGCATCGGAGAGAGAATCAGCGGTGGAGGCATGGAGAGTGAAGAAGGCAGAGCGAGGCAGACCGGCGGGAGACGGCGGGGAGGGTTAGGCGGGGGGTGCAGAGAGAGGAGGAGGGTGGCTGCAGCACAATTGGCCAGCAACAGCCGGCATCAAAAGAATCAGGACTGGACCTAGAAGGACTCCTAGAAGGAGTGTAGCTGAGAAGGGGCATGTCCACCTGCAGTCAGACTAGAATTTGAACTGTCCTGTTTGAGATACACAAATCCCATGTGCATCTTTAACAAACACAGGAGACACTGTCACAAAGTGCTCCATTACAGCCCTACCAAGACCGCCATGTCCACTTCTCTTACAGGACTGGTTCATTTCACTCTCCTTTGATGCTCTTTCTTGTGCTAGACATCCCGAGTCTAATGTAAACATTCTGAAGGGGCTATGGTTTCTGGAAAGTTCCATTTGAAACAGTGGTGGCTTCCCAAAGAGTGCTGATTTGTATGGTGTACTGGGAACGAGGGAACAGTGCAAATGCCAAGCTTCTACACTGTCAAAGTGTACAGAAAGGCTTCAACATGGCTGTCATACCTGTCCGAAAGGATTTCTGACTGAGCCTGAAAGTCCACTATAATCAATATTCTTTGCAGAGACTCCCTACACTGAATGAGTTACAAAAAAAGTAACTTGGTAATGTGAACATGCTTTATTAAGTCATTGAATGAATGATTTTCTCTTTGACTGTACTCTTCATGTCTTTGTCACATATTAGGTCATACTGTACATTGCAACAAAATTGATTATTTCTGATTTTTATAAATGTCACAATGGAAATAGAATAGAAAGCTGTAAGTAATTAGCTTTTGATGTCCAGATAATGATGGGGGAGCCATTAAAAACAGACATCTGGTCATTATCAAAGAAATTTGTGGGGTTTTGGCTGTGTTAAGTCTGTCTTCATGAACATGAATTATATATATTTGCTTATGTCTATTTCTATTCAATGTCTCAGATTCAGCAGGCAGACATTTCAGGGCATTAACGGTTGAGTCGTCTCTGCTAAACGTCGCCAAGCCTCATGATGATGCTCTAACAGTCTAATGGTTTAAAAATTCGATACGTCCATTAACATCCATTAAAACCCATCTGAGAAGATCACGGATGCTTTTAGGTTATCAGAACCACCCTCTCTTATAAACGTAACATTGCTTAAAAATGCACTGAGAATCTTTAAATGCGTGCCAATGTGTAAAATGTCCCCGAGTCCTATCCGGTCGCATTAACAGTGTGGGTTCACCGTTAAGGGGTTAGAGTGTCAGCATTGCAGTCTGACTGCTGCTAGCAGACGTGAGAACAATTTAAATGCCTCAGTCACATAATCGCTGAGTTTGACCTGCTTTTTGCTTCCCTTTCTGAAATATGTATTTAGAGCAGATTTTGTGTGTTCTTCTGTCCCTTAAGTTTTAAACTAGTCCATACTGCAGTTTGTCACTTCTGGTGCCTGGAAGTGGGTTAGGATGAAGTAGCAGCTGCGCATCGCTGTCTGTAGAAGTGCAGCACACATACTGACTCGCAGACGGATGTTTTAGCATTTACTGAGAGTGCTCACAGCATGCTCACGCAGTACCATGCCAGGCGCTGCCCTAATGAGTCTGTTTATTTTTCAGCAGTACAGCATGGAGCAAACATGAGTTGCATGTTTACAGGCTTGGAAGTAATTTGTACTGTAAGAATGTATTATAGCGGAGGTGGACCGTGAATCGGATTTTAGGCAAAGACACACTTTCTTTTTTTTTTTTTTACTCCTTTTCTTTCTACGTGGTTAAAATAATTACAGCTCTTTCGTTTCTATTCGAATCAAATTTTATTGTCATTTCAAAATATGCAGGAATACAATGAAGCAAAATTGCATTTGTCTGAGACTTTACACATCAGAAAACATAATACACAGAAAACGATTATGCTGAACAAATAGAGCATCTTTCTACTAGGGTTGTCGTGGGTTTGACTGTAAAGAGCTTACAGTGGATGAAAAGTTTAGTGTTGAGATGGACTCGTACCCCGCCTGGGGTGACTCCAGTTTAACCACAACCAAGTACTGGATCGGCAGTTATGAACAATGGATGGATGAATGGACAAAAATAAATGGCTTTCTTTGACATGACAAGGAAAAGAAAAGTGATGCTCTGTGTGCAGAATCCCATGAAAGCTGGGATCCCTAATGATAGCAGAGTACATTATCCCGTAAGCGGCAACCTTTCCATGCCCTGTGGGGGGCGTTGTCCCCAGTTCTGGCCTGTCACAGGCTCACGGTGGAGTCGATGCAGGAGGCTGTGTAGGACAATTTAAAATCCAGCTAAGCTGACACCCCCTCTGGAGCCAGGGAGAGGCAGGTTCCGCTGCAACTCCGACACCCCGCCTCCGTGTGGCGGCCAGCTAGAGCCATCTGCGCCCACATCTGCACCAGGCGGCGTCACCGCAAACCGGAGAGAGCCTGCTGCCTATTATGGCGTCCCCCCCCACCCACCGCTCCCCCCAGCCAGTGGCAAATTTCCGGGCTGCTTTTCATTGCCGGTCTGCCCCTGACAGGTATGAATGCTATCTTAGGGCCAGAACACGACGTGCATCGCAGTTAGACGGAAGGCAGCTGTGATTGGCAGGCCCCGGCGTTGGGATGGCCCCCTTTACACTACCCGATCTCCTGACAGGGCCGCACGTGCCCGTAGCCCCCGGCGCTGGGATGGCCCCCTTTACACTATCCGATCTCCTGACAGGGCCGCACGTGCCCGTAGCCCCCGGGGCTGGGACGGCCCCCTTTACACTACCCGATCTACTGACAGGGCCGCACGTGCCCGTAGCCCCCGGCGCTGGGATGGCCCCCTTTACACTACCCGATCTCCTGACAGGGCCGCACGTCCCCGTAGCCCCCGGCGCTGGGATGGCCCCCTTTACACTATCCGATCTACTGACAGGGCCGCACGTGCCCGTTGCCCCCGGGGCTGGGATGGCCCCCTTTACACTATCCGATCTACTGACAAGGCCGTGGAACACTTCAGCCCAACAGCTGTACAACATCACTGAGGAAAAAAAAACATTTCCCCAAAGTAACAATGAGCAAACAGATATGAATTTAATTAGTCCAGCCTGTAATTCTCTAACTACCTACTAATCATTCCCTTCAAAAGCAAAATTGAATGTTTGTTTTGCCAGAGAGGATCTGCCAGCGTACCACTAGATGTTGTGTGGAGAGTAGGAGGATAGCTGGGTAATTGTTGATTAATTTTAATTACGCTGGGTCTGCTTGAGAGCTTGCAGCCAATGTGTTCACACCGGGTACCTCAGAGACTGGCTTTGTAAAGAAATCGAGTGTTTTTTTCACCCGACAGGGAAAGTCGCTTTTGAAATAATTGTGGGTCTGTGTTCTAAAATTAATGAAGAAGTGAGTCATCAGTGGAGTACTGTACTCAACTGGGCCACGCCCTATTCTGTTGTGGCCAATCTGAAGAGAGCAGGTGTTATCATCACTGCTGATAGGAGATCTCAGCTAATTTGCATCTGTCAAGGCGATGTTTGCTATTGGCCCAACAGCACAGCACAAATCTGACTCCCCGCTGATACACTGTGTATCGATACCGATGGAGAAGCTCTTAGAGAAGCAAGCTGACGAGAAGGTGGCCAAGTGGGTGGATGGAATATGATGGAGCAAGAGTGAGGAAGTGAATTAGTGACCTGTCCATATCAGGACTAATCCGGTTTTAAATCACAATCACTGCCCATGCTTCTTTTGTTTAACTCTCTAGGGTGCCATGAATAGACAGAAGAGCAATGTTTTGTTCTGAGAGCACAAATACGGAAACATTGCATTAACGTTTGATTTAGCAGATGCATTTAGCCAAAGCAGCATACATTTTTGAGAGAAAACAGGTCAGCCTGGCTCTGGGAAAATTAGGGGAGGAGGGCCATGTTCACGAGCCCCACCAATGAAATCACACAAGTGACGTGGGATTTGCAGCGTGACCTTCAGATCACAAGCAGACCATCCTGATCTCTGAGCCACACGTACGCTGCCCGACTCGTGTTTGCTAATTCTGGACAACAAACCGTGTATGTGTGTGTTCTGCTGGCTGAGGCTCACCTGAAGGCGGCTCAGCTGACAGCCAACATATGGCGTCTGGGCCTCTTAAGTGCTCCCAGCATAAGATCATTAAACACTTAGGCGTTTCTACGCACTTCCTCAGATGGACCTTGGATCCTTTCCGTTCGCTCCTGTGCTGTGAAAATTAGGGCTTGATTTAGTGAGAATTGAAAGATCAACTTGTTACCTCCCTAATAAATGACGTGTTTCCGTGAGTGGCAAGCAAGAAACAGACGTGCCTTACAGTGTGAGGTGCTACCAATATGAGTAATTAATAACTGTTACTGTATGACCTGTAGGGGGAGTCACTCACTCAATTCACTTGCATCTTCTATCCTGATGTCCAACTGTGCACTTCTCCAAAAAGAGAACTTAACACCTCAAGAATCTTTTGCACAATCATTGCATAGTATTTAATAAAATATTGTTCTTGTAGGCCTACTTTGAACCTAGGCTTCAATGTAACAACTTTATTTACTTATTTAATAGAAGCTATTGTCCAGGGCAATGAAAACGAGAGAAACAGTACCTGAAAATGGTTCCATCAGAGTTCAACTCAGACTGCAGTGTTCAGAGTACTAACCATTACAACCAGTAACCAGGCCACAGAGTCTGCAAAAGTAGAGCACCCCGCTGCCCAGTCGACCCAGGGACCTTCAGATCTTCAGTCTCACTCTCCCCCAACGGAGCTATTCCATCACAAGCAGACACCCCCTTCCCAATAGCCACAGACTGGTGATCGCTGTCTAATTACTTAGCCTGATTAACTGAATCCTTGGACCTCAATGGCACGCAGCGGATAGCAGATAAATTAAAACTCTGATCTTTGAATGCAGAGATATATTAACTATCTAAATTTAAACTGTGAGGGGAATGGTATTTTTGTGAGGAACACTGGGGATGATCATCCACCACCTTGCACACTTGAAGGGATGATAATTAGGAGCTAAATTAATATTCTAACAATAAACATCACTGTATTCAGACTAAAGTAAAAGTAGCGACTGGTATAACTATGTAGCTACGATTCCTCCTCACACGAGTGACATCTACCAATTAGATATTATTAAGCCATTTAATACTAAGAAACAATTCATTGCCTGTATGTCTTTGTTTGGCAGAGTGTTTCCACTAATGTCAGTTTTCCCAGTCTGAGCATCACCATATTTACGTTATTTTGCCTCTTTAAATCTTTATTTGGCCCTTTTTTAATTATTTTGGTACTTATGGAAAGACCATGAGAGGTTAGACATGGCTATAATTAGAGTATGTATTAGTCAAATAATCAGTGAATGCTCTAATCACTGTTAAGTTAATTCTTTGTTTTAAAAGAGAACATGCAAAAGTAGCTGGGGTTGATATTTCTGTCTCCGTTTATCTGAATGAAAACTGCTGGGAGTTTCGCCACTGGCAAGAATCGCTGGTACTGCAAGACCCGAGTAAGAGTGCCTCCCCCCCCGCCCCCCCTGGAGCTGGCTCTCCGACAAGAATGAGTATGTGGGGCTCATTGTAGGAAGTCTGCAGTAAACAGCGTGGGTAAACACATCAATAATACATTAAAGTGGATGTAGATTGAGGGAGAGAGAGGGTGCCTACGGATTTCTGTTGGGGAATTTCACAGCAGAAGTGCGAGCAGGACCCAGTCATTCAGTTACACTGTCACTGGCAGGCGGCACCGGTCCTAGTCAGTGTGGCACCCTAGGCAAGCATCACTACCCATGCCCCCCAGCCAAGGCAATGTGAAATTGGCAAGTTGGCACCCCCCCCCTCCCGCCGGGATTGGATTTAGTTACCAAAGAAAATCTCCATATTTATATATGAAACTGTGTGTTGGCTAGTCTTTAAGTGCACATCTTGGTACAGTATGCGCAGTCAGGTAAACGGAAAGCAGCTGCAATTCAACCGCATCTTGGTATGCGCAGTCAGGTAAACGGAAAGCAGCTGCAATTCAGATGCATCTTGTTACTCCCAGCTGACCTTCCTTCCTTAATGCCAGACTGGAACAACCAAGCTTTGCCAGCTACTAATAGAAAATGATATAATTACATGGTCTTGATATCTGGAGAAACTCTTTAACTAGCCTTTTGTTCCGGAATATAGTGAAGTTTAGTAGAGAATTTAAATTTAGTGAATTCTCATTTGATAGAAAGCAATAGATGATATTCTTATAAGTTATCATGCAAACATACTGAAATTTGTGCTTTCTTTATGAAGATATTAAAATGTAAATGGCGAGAAAAAATGTTAAAATTTAATTAGCATGCATCAGATAAATATTTTACTCTAGTTCCCAGTAATTTAAAAACCGTTCGAAGAATCCCCTTGCAAACAGATTTCCCCTGAAATGTCCGTGAGCCTGGTACCACCATGTTGTGCATGGAAGTCCGACACGCTTGTTTGAGATTATAGTATTTCTGAAGGGCTTATGTGTTGCAGTATATTAAGCCTTACCTGCAGCATTTGATAATGTAATAAAAAGCTTGACATGAAATATGCCCAGGCTATTTCTCCCTTTGGAGAATTCATTAAGTCATTAAGTATGCCATTGTTGGGCCTGCTGTGGTTCTGAAACAGCCTGATGTGTTTGTTTCTTGCCACATTTACACTTTTTTATTCACTGAATTCTCTGGCCATAAACTCGGACCTCTGATGCTGCCCATTGCTGCTGTCACCTACCTGCTTTCACCAGGGATATCCTTTTTGGTCACCCTTCACTCTCCTTAACAATAAAAGGGTAGTTTTTGAGAAATATGGACACTACCCAGTGACCTGAGACGAAAACTGGACTCCTTTGGTACTGTGTCTCTTCTGAGAATCCTTGGGTACCGCTGGTTTGACTTTGTGTCGAATGAGCGGTCGCTCAGGGAGTCCTGGATGAGGCACATTACCTGCATTGTTAGGGAGCGTCAGTTACGGCGCTACGGCCATGTGGCGCGATTCCCTGAGGGTGAACCGGGTCGCAGGATCCTCATTGCTGAGGATCTGAGCGGCTGGACCAGGCCGAGGGGACGCCCACGTAACACCTGGCTGCAGATAGACGACCATTTCCAGAGGGTGGGACTGGGCCGCGTGTTGGCCTGGGAGGTCACCGTCTGGGATCCCAAAGTGTTTTGTTGTGTCGCGGGCATTACAACGTGCTGTACCAGTGCATGCTCCTCAACCTGACCTGACCTGGGCACAGGCTGCATGGCTACAGTTTTATGCTTCTCCATCTGAAGCCTCCACAGCAGCCTTGCCCTATTGGTCCTGGCTGGACCTGCTTCCTGATCTACAAATGATTCCCCTCCCCCCACCCTCCAGCCTCATCTCCTGCTCTGCTCCTCTGAGCTGCTGTGTGCCGAAAGCCTCAACTCACTTTGCTAGGTAGTAAAGCCTGTCAGCTTTGCTTGTACAGCAGCCTTGTTTGCCCGGTTTCTGCACTGCAGTCAAGCCATTCAGTTTTTAAAATAATTATTTACACACCCCCGGCGGCCCCAAGCTCAGGGTGGTGCTGTTATTCTCATCTTGTGACGCGTACATATGAGTGATATAATTATGGATTGGCATTGAGCAGCGACCTAACAGGCCTACGCTGTACCTTACACCCAAGTTCAGGGGGCTGGAGCTGCTGTCATGCAGAGCTCCCTGTCTCCACTTAGCAGCTTTGAATATGGCTCTCAGTCCGAGTGCTTAAGAAGGTTAAAATCCATCTCTTCCCCATACAGGAGGAGAAGCCATCCTGATATTTTAGTGTAAATACCTGAAAAATGGGAAAAAAAACACATTGATATATAAAAAAGCAAAACATGACGAGTGCCAAAGAAAGTTGAAAACTGTCTCTAATTGTCACTTGGATTGCTCACAATAGCCACCATTTTACTTTACAGCAGCTGCACAAGAAGAGACGCTGGGAATTAGCAGGAAATAACCTTGCATGGCCCCAGAGGTCCTCTGTGAGGCAGGAGGCTTCTGGCTCTAGGTTGGTTCTATTGGATTAAGCTATTTTAAGTTGTTCTTCACATTCTTACGTTCTTCTTCAGAAGAAGAATGAAGGATTGACCAGCCATTACACAGAAAGAATGGCATGACTATGATAGCCATGCTAGATTTGGTAAAGATCAGCAGAGAACTCCCTGGTAAAGATCAGTACAGAAAACTCTGGTAAAGATCAGCAGAGAACGCCCTGATAAAGATCAGCAGAGAACGCCCTGGTAAAGATCAGCAGAGAATGCCCTAGTAAAGATCAGTAGAGAACACCCTGGTAAAGATCAGTAGAGAATACCCTGGTAAAGATCAGTAGAGAACGCCCTGGTAAAATCAGCAAAGAACGCCCTGGTAAAGATCAGTAGAGAATACCCTAGTAAAGATCAGTAGAGAATACCCTGGTAAAGATCAGCAGAGAACGCCCTGGTAAGATCAGCAGAGAACGCCCTGGTAAAGATCAGTAGAGAATACCCTGGTAAAGATCAGCAGAGAACGCCTTGGTAAGATCAGCAGAGAACTCCCTGGTAAAGATCAGTACAGAAAACTCTGGTAAAGATCAGCAGAGAACACCCTGATAAAGATCAGCAGAGAACGCCCTGATAAAGATCAGCAGAGAACGCCCTGGTAAAGATCAGCAGAGAAAGCCCTGGTAAAGATCAGTAGAGAACACCCTGGTAAAGATCAGTAGAGAATACCCTGGTAAAGATCAGCAGAGAACGCCCTGGTAAAATCAGTAGAGAACACCCTGGTAAAGATCAGTAGAGAATACCCTGGTAAAGATCAGCAGAGAAAGCCCTGGTAAAGATCAGTAGAGAACACCCTGGTAAAGATCAGTAGAGAATACCCTGGTAAAGATCAGCAGAGAACGCCCTGGTAAAATCAGTAGAGAACACCCTGGTAAAGATCAGTAGAGAATACCCTGGTAAAGATCAGCAGAGAATGCCCTGGTAAGATCAGTAGAGAACACTCTGATAAAGATCAGCAGAGAACTCCCTGGTAAAGATCAGTAGAGAATACCCTGGTAAAGATCAGCAGAGAACGCCTTGGTAAGATCAGCAGAGAATGCCCTTTCAGTAACATACACCTCCTGTGTGAAGCTCTCTGGGGTCCAAAGACTTACATTCAGTTACATGAATGAAGTGACCTGATTTTACGGGAGACCATGCATGGCGACGGCCATGGGGTCATTAGTTCAGTACATATTTGGGAATTTGGTGCTAAAAAGAGGTCCTGTACACTTTCCTCTGGCTCTAGATCTCTCATGAAAACATAGTGAGGATTAACAAAGAGCTCTGAAGACTGTCATACTCCCAGAGAGGCCGCTGGGTCAGGGAACTCCAGGAGGGACACACGTCTGAGGGAATAGTACCGACTCCACACATCCCAGATAGCAGCATGTCTTCTTTTAAAGTTTTCAGATTTTAATCAGTTCAGGGAAGCAGTGCTTAAACAGTCAACTGCTTGCAGTGGGGGTGCCCAGTGCCTTTGTTAACATCACATGCCATGCATGCTTTTGTTCAGTGGGTTGGGGGGTTTGGCTGACAGCCCTGAAGCATTACTGACTATTGATTGATTTGAGTTCTGCTCCATATTCAGAGTTTTAAAGATAATGTCCTTCACAACACGTAAACCCACTTCCTAAACTGTGAGTTGGCAGATAATTTATGCAAATCTTGATCTGATGGGATTTTATTAATACCATTTGTTTTTGAGGGCGCACAAGGAGATGCAGGAGTGGAGTACCTGTGCCAAGCAGTCACCTGATGTGGCTGGGACCGAGGGGGGCAGAGAGAGACGGAGGGGGACCCTGCCAGGATGAGCTATCAATCACCCCAGAAACCTGATCAAAGATAAATGTAAAGGACTAAGGTATCAAGATGGAGTCCCCTATAGTGAGGCAGGTTAAGTAATGTTTTAGTTCTGAGTTTGGTAAAACTAAAAGAAGTGTGTGGAGAGCTACTGCTGCAGTCCTGACATCTTGTCCTGCAGTTCTGACATTCTGGCTTGCATTCCTGGCTGTCTGACTTACAGTCTTGGTTGTCTGTCCTCTTGTCCAGGCTCTCTGTCCTGTAGTTCTGACATTCTGGCTTGCAGTCCCGGCATTCTGTCCTGCAGTCCTGGCTGTCTGTCCTGCAGTTCTGACATTCTGGCTTGCAGTCCCGGCATTCTGTCCTGCAGTCCTGGCTGTCTGTCCTGTAGTCCAGGCTCTCTGTCCTGCAGTCCGGGCTGTCTGTCCTGCAGTCCAGGCTCTCTGTCCTGCAGTTCTGACATTCTGGCTTGCAGTCCCGGCATTCTGTCCGGTAGTCCAGGCTCTCTGTCCTGCAGTCCCGGTTGTCTGTCCTGCAGCTGAAAGTTCTGTAATACTATAACTTCACAGCCACAACTGGATCACTTTCCTGTCATTTGCAAATATTCTTCACTCTCTTTCATACAGATAAAATGAAATCATTAGCTATAGAGGGACTAAAGAGAACATATTTTAGATTTTTCCGCATGTGAAACGTACCTTGCTGTGTTCTTCTTCTGAGGATTGGGTGCCCACTCCAATGGTTACAGGTTAACAGGCGGACGTGGGGGGGGGGGGGGTGGTTGCCATACAATAATTCTTCATGTGCTGCTCTCAGGCCTTTAAAGGGGGAGGATTCCCACTGTCCTGCATGCTGCACTGTCCAGGTTACTCAGTGCCGCATGCTGCATTAAAAGAAGACGATGGAGGGGACTCACTGCGCCCCCAAGGGAGGACAAAGCAGCACAAAAGTGTCTGATGATGATGATAAATACAGCCCATTACAGGGGACTCAATGCAGGGGACAGGATACCAGCCCATCACAGGAGACAGAATGCGGGGGACGGGATACCAGCCCATCACAGGGAACACAATGCAGGGGACAGGAAACCAGCCCGTCACAGCGGACACGATGCGGGGGACAGGATACCAGCACGTCACAGGGGACACAATGCGGGGGACGAGATACCAGCCCGTCCCAGGAGACACAATGCGGGGGACGAGATACCAGCCCATCACAGGAGACACAATGCGGGGTACGGGATACCAGCCTGTCACAATGAACACAATGCAGGAGACGGGATACCAGTCCATCACAGGGGACACAATGCAGGAGACGGGATACCAGTCCATCACAGGAGACACAACGTGGGGGACGGGATACCAGCCCATCACAAGAGACACACACACGCACATTACAAACAAAAGAGACACAGGTTAGCCACTTATTTGTACAATAAAAACTTTATTTTCATATATATATATATATATATATATATATATATATATATATATAACTAGATGTACATTTTCCAAATGTCCATAGTTAAATTAATTTGTACCTAGGTAGTAGTCTGTTTGAGGAACAGTGTACAGCTGTACAGAAACAGTAGCAGACACAATCCACACATTGTGCTTTGTTCATACATAATGTCACTAGAACATACTAATAATCTGCAGCATTTATTATATCGAAATTAGGCATGCGTACAACAACGTTCCAGACGTTTCATAAATTGAACATTAAACGACACAACATCCTTGTCTTTAGGCTCGGTCTCCCAGTGAGCATCTCTCCTGTTACTCTTTCTGTTAGTCTCTCCTGTTACTCTCTCTGTTAGTCTCTCCTCTCCTGTTACGAGCTGTCCTGTGGTCACTGGCTGCTTTACAACTTACACAGAGCATGTGAGACAGAGGCCAGGAGCTCACGGCTAAGCTTCAGCTTCAGACCTACAGTAGCGGGGGAAAAACAAAGCTTTGGGAAGTTTGTTTATTATAACATTTTTTGGTAAAAAATAAAGCGAAGAGGATAATGCCCTGTCTATGAAATGAGCACGGATTACCATACCCTGAAAAGTGCCTTGGGGTAAACTCTTAGGGCTAAACACTGATCACGGGGGGCTGCGCTTATGTCCCCTTCCCTGCAGTTACACATCCTCGTTGTACATCCCCTTTCATTAGTGTGTGTCAGCCCCTGTACACAACGAGGTAAGGCTGATCTGGATTCTGCAATGTCAAATGACTCTAATTTAATCCCTTTTCATTCATACTCATATTTTATCTGTGTTCACATTATGTATTTCATATACACTATTTACATAGAGGATTTCTATGTATTTTCATTTAAGTGTTATTCACAGATAAATACAACACTAGAATTCTTATGGAAAAAGCCAGTGTGAGACAAGTCAACATTCAGTTTTAATGCACAGAAAACCAGATAATTCAACTGGACAATTTTTCTTCTATATAAAAAATAAATATAACTTTGCAGCAGTAACATAGTGAAAAAATTGTATATACATGACATAAACCGATCAGAATCACATTATTTCTGCACACTGAGGGACTTTCTTGGGCGTGTTCTTGTTTTTGATGTAATTTCTTTGGGAAAATAACACTTTATTCCAGATTGAATTGAATTTGAACTAAAACATTCCTTTTTGAAACAACTATAGTACTCAAGGGTGTATTTTAAAGGAGCATTACCCCCTATATCAAGTATTTTTAAATGCTGGATCTCATAACTCTGTTTAGTAGTATTGACTATTTACTACAGTTAGCTTGAGTTAGCGGCTAACAGTGCTGCATCATGGTCACACTGGCAGAAGCCATCTTCTGAGCCAACTAATCTAGCTTACATTCTACTCATGTTCCTCCTAATACAATTGGGTATCATCTGCCAAAATAGTTACAAAGCTAGCTGTACTTCCCCAGTGAACAGCACCCCCCCAGTCCACCAAGGCCAGTGGCCTCTTACGCTCATCACGCACTTCAGCATTACCGCAGACATCAGACCACCTCCCTATCATTATTCCCATGATAGACGCACACAAAGGGCATGCTCAGCTACACCCTTGTCTAAACAAATATACAAACAAATAGACGAAAGTAATGTCCATTCAGGTCACTATGACCTCAGTGCAGAACTGAAGGAGGGTGGCGACCTTTGACCCGGAAGGGAACCGGCACTCTAGTGATTCTCCATTGTTACGCTTCTGCAGCTCCTTGGCTCCCTACACGGTGTGCACCCTTGCACTGACACTAGGCAGCCCCGGAGTCTTACTGAGGCTCTTTCCAGAAAGACAATTTTCCATTAATTAGCAACCCTGTTTGCTGATCTGCAGCATTCCACACACTTGACCCTTACGCTTTCAAAATAGGCAATCTGTACCTACGAGGCCTAGCTCAGTGTCCTGCCCTCAGGCGTATACAATGTACAACACCCCTTCTGCCCTGACAGATTCTGCATTCGTTCGCGGAGCAGCTGAAAGCCAAACCAGCCGCTCATACAAAGAGGACATTCTAATGTGCCTGAATAAGTCTGTAGTGCTGATAGTATCTGTGGGGACAGTTTTGTGAGGGACAGTGTCTGCCTGAGAGGTGACAGCTCACACCCACTCTGCCACATACATCCAGATGACGGCAAACAAGTGTGTATTCATCTACAGATTAATCTCCATCATTCTGCAAAAGAGTGGATACAAACCAGCTATCGATTTCAAACAAGCAGCAGGTATTTTCAGACTGCGGGTTTGGGACATGACAAAATATTTATGAGGGTTACACATTTATCTTGGAACCTTCCCACCTATTTTTCATCGCTACTGACATGCAGCCAGGGGAAGAGGGCCAGATTTAGGAGATCCCCATCAATACCTGGAAGCTGGCAGTGGGAACGCGCGCCTAGACTTTGTAATCACCGTGTAAATTCACCCGCACGCTGAGTCCCACCACCACACACGTATTTTATGAACGTTCATAAAGCAGAAGGCTAAGAATCGCTTTCATGTGGGACGGTACATCCTGTGAATGTCAGGGATTATTTTAAAGGCGAAAAGGAAACATTTAGCCTACTGTGCCCATTATCCACAGTGTTATCCACAGAGGATAGGCTGGATGCAGCACGTATGTACATTGCACTGAACATACGCCCCTCTGGATATAACTTCGACTAGACGTACGCCCCTCTGGATGTACCCTCCACTGGACGTACGCCCTTCTACATGTACCCTCCACTGGACGTACGCCCTTCTAGATGTACCCTCCACTGGAGGTACGCCCCTCTGGATGTTCCTTCCCACTGGACGTATGCCCCCTTGTATGTATCCTCCACTGGACGTACACCCCTCTGGATGTACCCTCAACTGGACGTATGCCCCTCAGAATGTACCCTCCACTGGACACGCACTACTGTGGAGGTACCCGCCACTGGATGTACGCCCCTTTGGATGTACCCTCCACTGGTTGTACCCTCCAATGGACATATGCCCTTCTGGATGTACCCTCCATTGGGCGTATGGCCCACTGGAGGTACCCTCCAATGGACGTACCCCCCTCGCCTCCTCACAAGTGGTATTTGCGCAGCAGCTCTGACTGCCACATGTACTTCCTCTCAGGGAAGCGTTCGGGGATCTTGATCTTGTGGAAGTCCTGGATGCACTTCTCGAGCTCCTCCTCCACAGTCATCTTCTCCTTGGGAGACTTCTTCTTGCCACCAGAACCTCCTCCACTGGTGTCACGGGAGCCGGCAGTCAGCGTGCGCAGCAGGTCGCTCTTCCTACGCACCTCAGGCTGCTGCAGGATCTGCACAGGCCCCTTCTTAGCAGGTCGGTCCAGGGTCTGTATGTTGCACTGGCGGCTGACAGGTCCGCAGATGACAGTGCCCTGGGGTGAGCTTGCCTCCGACTGGCTCTCTGAGCTGGAGGTGGTCAGATCGTGTCCGGAGGTGCCGCTCTCGCCCTCGCGATCACCCTTGTGGGTCTTGCAGCAGCAGTCGCAGTGAGGAGACGACCACCTTGACGACCCACCTGGAAAAGATAAGCCAGCAATCAGAGGGGCCGGGGCCAGGAAAACAAGCCAGCTGTGTGAAGCAGCACTTCACTGTGATCCATAAAGCTATAATACAACTTCACTATATAGAGAAACCAGCCCAAAGTATGGTGGAGATACAACATTTCTGATAATGTGAAGGATGGGAAGCCCCCATTAGTAATTTAATCTAGGTGGGGTTCTGATCAATGACAAAATAACATACTCTAAGATTTTTACTCTACAGTGTAACTAGCTGTCATTAGCTCCCTCCCTGCTGTTAGTTATCAGCCTGTTAGCTACCTCCCTGCTACTGTTAGTTACCAGCCTGCTAGGTATGTCCCTGCCTGCTAGGTGCCTCCCTGCTGTGGACAGGATCCCTCCAGCGTAAGTGGGACAGGGGCCGAGGAACATGAAAAGCTAAATTCCATGTGTCATTATGAGAGGCCAGAATTTGCACACAGTTCTGTTAGCGAAAGGTTGACTGAGGCCGTGCTTAAACTCCAGAGCCAAGGAAGATTGTGACCACAATCAATTATGTTGCCATTTTAAGTGCTTGCAGTGTGCTTACAAATGATCCTTAAGGAGGGATTACAGTCACACTACATGGGGACTTGATTTCTGACTAAAAGTGACAGGAATAAAAACAAAATTATCTACACACCCACACACGCAGAGAGCAGCGCTGAATCACAGACATCTTTCTCCCCTCGTAGATGATTGTGTGGGTGTGGTAAAAATGTTTATTTACTAATGGCTCTGTCGTGCAGCTTGGGGGCGCCATAAAAGGCCAGACTGCACAGTCACCCATTTTCCACACCCACTTATCCACGGCAGGGTCATGGTGGTCCTGGCGAGGAGGAGGACCCTCCAACACATGAGTGAAGGCCAGTGACAAAGGTGTTTAATAATGGGCTTACAAGCAGAAGTTACCACAGTGAGATCCGTTTAACCTTTTGGCCAAGTTTGCAGTTCAGGAATCGTGGGTTTTCATTTCAAGTAAGCAGTGTAAACTGTAAGATGCAAGGTACATATGCTTACTGTGTGGGGCTTTTCAGTGAGCACTTTCATTCGCTACTAAATCCTGTATAGCATGTCCTTATTGAAGATATATTAAATTACATTTCAAAAAGATACATTAAATTGTATTTTACAAAAAGACCACAATATTTGAACATAAAAACACAAGAGTAACATTCATATTCTCACCACTGAAGGGATTATTTCACATAGATATTCTGTATTGCCAGAGAGGCTTCAGCAGTCTCAGAAACACAAGACAGAGGTGGATAGGTCAGGTCCAGGAAGTAAAAATTCAGACCAAGGTTTTATTTCAACCAACCACTGTAGTACTCTGTGACTGTGACTCTTTATGCGGTGCTGATTGGTTGAAATAAAATATTGGTCTGGATTTTTACTTCCTGGACCTTTACTTTCCACCACTGCTGTGTCGTCTTGCTGAGTTAACGATGCCCTGCTATTTCCCGAGCTGCAGATACTGCACAGTAGGGCTGCAACTATAACGACTATTTAGATAGTCGACTAGTCACCGAGTATTAAAACGATTAGTCGACTAATCGTTATAAATTGCATAATTATAAAATGGCTCCTATTTAGCTACCAACTTTACATTTAGCATGAGGTTATTGCTTGACTT
>JAODLC010000002.1:5847280-5860200 GCA_026781145.1 Hippopotamyrus pictus
TGCAGTGTGTGAGTGAAAAGGGGCCTTGCAGTGAGCGAAGCTGAAGGCTCTGCTCTGGCATCGTGTGGTGCAGTGTGTGAGTGAAAAGGGGCCTTGCAGTGAGCGAAGCTGAAGGCTCTGCTCTGGCATCGTGTGGTGCAGTGTGAGCGTAAAAAGGGGCATTGCAGTGGGCTGACAGTTTAACATCCCTTCTGTTTTAACTTCAACCTCAGTTAAGAGCTACATCCTGTGTAAAATCCATAGTTTTTGGTTTGGCCAAAATCCCCCCATCATCTGGAAATGTAACATACAGTGATTATCGGGAACTGTTGCATTTTATCATCACACACCTGGAGGTGCGAGGAAACAGTGTTACCCACTGAGTGACCCCGCACTGCAATTAACAATATTGTGAGATCAATATTTACCGTTATTTACAAAGCTTGTTCGCAAATTCTGATTATTGCAAGCGTCCTATAGAACTAATTCTCTGCTTGACTTGCTTGAGACAATCTGTGCGATCATTCGGCAGAAGTTACAATGAGCCAGAAAATAACGTGATAATCATTCCAGGGCTTCTGACTTCAAAGGCGACACTCAGCTTTGACTGAAAGGACGGCTCATCTTCCCCGAGCAGCATAACAGCCGCAGAGCAGCGCAGACGAACCCCGCTGACCCCGAGCGGCATAACAGTCACAGAGCAGCGCAGACGAACCCCGCTGACCCCGAGCGGCATAACAGTCACAGAGCAGCGCAGACGAACCCCGCTGACCCCGAGCGGCATAACAGCCGCAGAGCAGCGCAGACGAACCCCGCTGATCCCGAAGCAGGAGAGGGCTGCAGGACGGACGGCACACAGCATCTGCCAGGTTTTATTTGTCTTTCTCGCAACATGACTCCACATGACAGTATAAAATACTGCCTTGTTATAATAAGCTGCAATGCAAAATTTCTTTTGAGAAAGTTGGGATGTAATTCAGAGCTTTTCATTCAAATATTTTTGCATTATTATACTTTAAAGTGGTGACAATTTACAATAAAACTGTAAACAGGTTTTATGTGTCACAGGCTGTTTAGCAATGCTTTAGCTTACTTGTGATGGACATTGGAAATGGGATTTTACCGGATGATCCCTGCATAACATCACCATGCACACACACCTGTTTGGTTCCATGGCAGGTATCAGGGAGCCTGTTGCCAGGTGACATTAGCTTCAGCTCAGGTGATGCCCATTCTGCCCCCCCCCAGCAGGTCCCCCTCTACCAGGCATTTTGGACCCCCCCAAATCTCTCCCCACGTCATTAAGACAAATCTTTGGGTAGGAGAAGCTCTGTCCTGGCTGTCTGCAGCAGGCCTCTGCTGTGCCAGTCCTGGTGGTCTAACTGGCCCCTGCGCCCCCCCCCCCCCCCCGCCCCGAGAGCAGTGGGGTGGGAAGCAGTCTCAGCTACCGAGCATGAATGAGGCTGTCAGAACCCGGAGGCTCCCCCCGGAGGCTGTGTCACACTACTGCAGCGGGAGTCCCCTGTTCTCAAGCACAGCCTCTTTCCTGATGCTCACAGGTGACAGTGTGCCGTGCTGTCAGCTCCTTAAACCCATGCAGTACTACCTGTCTAGATCTCCAAAACACTACAGCCCACTTTTGGGCACCAGGAACTACCAGGAGGGTCATACGCACCACGCCCACAGGCCCGCAGGCCCACATCTAATGTACCTCGTTCCTGGAGGATACAACTTGTCCAGCACAAGATTACAGCGTGATTCACAACGCACTGGACTGCGTCCGCTGGCCATCGCGGCTCAGTGATTAATTATAAATCACCCCGGGCGTGCAGCAGCTCGGTGAGTGACTATACAGGCTGTTGATTGTTCAGGGTGCTACAGTGGAATGGGAACAGCAGAGCCTGAAAGAGCCTGGGAGCGTGACAGGGCAGCGGCACAGTGTCACCCCCTCCATCGACTTCATTTAGTCATATGTTCTTCAGAAAGCAGGCTAGCTTCCCTGCTTAGCATTCTGCAGCATGATCAGCAGCGGAGGGGGGATGGGAGGGGCTCCAAGAGGCACAGACCAGTGCAGGTGGGTACAGGCTTCTGCTACTCAGTCAAACTTTCCCGAACCTGCATCCCAAATGCAGATGGGTTTCGGTCCACCTGGAACGGACAGCCCAGAACCCACAGGTCTGCCACGCATCTTCACGTCGCTCATGGAGACGTCAGAATCCTATAAAGGCTTTATCAGAGAATGTCATGAGCTTCTAAAAATAAAGAGAGCAAGGGAGCAGTTAAAACTTAACAGTCTGGAAATGAGCCGGGGCTCATTCCCGTTACACGCCCAAGGTGGGCTGTTTGGGGGAGGAACAGAGTGCTTTTAATGGCACATACGGTACCCGGTCTGTCTCAGGCAGAACCGTAATGGACTGGGACATCAGGAGAATCCATGACAGCAAATGCATTTGTAACCAAAGAATCTGATAGATGGATGATAAACAAAATGAAGCAACTCATTCCTGCCAATAATGTCAGATTCGTTTATCTGATTATTAGCACATCACTAAAATGCAGCTTGTGATTTCACACAGTGGCCAGTTAATTCGGTACATCTAGCTGAGGCTGATCCTCCAGACAGGCAGGGTCAGCTGGTCCCTCACAGTGCGACTGAGCATCAGAAAGGCTGAAACACGTGATCTAACAATCTACTGTAATCAGACGGGCTGTGACCGCCGGTGCCAGACGTGGTGGGCACAGCATCTCAGAAACAGCCGCCTTCCTGGCATTTTCACACACTGCAGTCTCTGGGGTTTACAGAGGATGGTGTGATAAAGAAAAAACACCCAGTCCTGGGCAGTGAGAACTTTGTGTTAACGAGAGGGATCAGAGGAGAACGGCCGGATTTGTTAAAGCTAGCAGGAAGGCCACAAGTGCAAAAACAACAGCTTAGTCCAACAGTGCTGGGGCAAAGGCCGAACACACACTGGGTACACAAACTATTTACCCTTGAAGTGGTTCTGGAGGCAAAAGTGGGTCTACCTGGTACCACCTAGGTGTACCGAACAAAATGCCCACAGAGTGTATGCATATGTACCAGATTATTTGAGGAACAACGACTGAGTACTAAGAGTAAAATGGCCTTAAACGGCACCAAGGACTGAGAAACATCCCTGCCCTAATTTTCTGTTCGTTTGCATAAACAAATCAGCTCAAAGGTCTTGCAGATGAAAGTCTCTAATGAAACATGTCACCCCTTTCCAGATCCAGCCGGCACCTGTTTGCTCATCACAAACAGATGTTTAAGCCATGCTAGCTGGGGAGGGACAGGATCGGCGCGTAGCCCTGCAGCCCACAGTGAAACCAACACGCCCCCTTCTATTTGCACCAAAGTGCGTATTTGGGTGAACCCAGCAATTAAGTTATCATTTCCAGCCAAATTACTCCATTCGCTAACAAACAGGGACCCAACTCTGCTGTTACTCACTGTTCTTACTTAATTAGGCTAATATGTGAAAAGGGGGAGCTGCTTCTCCACAGCCATCCCTCTCTCATGGTCCTCCATCTCCTCTGCTGGACCATAAAGCCCACGGGAGCTTCTCCCAGTCTCCACTACCACAGACACCCACCCAGTCCAGCTAGACGGATATAAGCTTAAGAAGCGCACTGTCAGGAAGGCAGGAAATGGAGCTCGCGTTCAGAGCAATGACACATTCCCATTTATCTGCGTCCGCTGCAGACAAAATAAGAAATAACCGCGGATGTCCGGCCGTGGCCAAGCAGCCGCCTTCATACGCAGCACAAGATCATTTATCAGTGGCCATTACTGACCAAAACAGCCACTATTGCCAATAGACTCATTACCTGAGTGTTCCAGTAATGCACTAATCATTTATTTTATACAAATATTTTAAGATTTAGATTTTAAATGAGGTGCCCATGGAAATACACATATACACACACACAGATACACAGACATACACACAAACATATACACACACACACACACATAGAGACCTTTACTCATATCTTTGTGGGGATTGTTTATTCATTTCAATGGGGGAAAACTCTAATCCCAACATGACAACTTTAACCATAAGTAACCAAACAAAATACAAGACATTTGGCATTTTTAGTTTTTTGATTGCAATCACAGATCATTGTGGGGACATGGAAAATAATCCCCACAACGTCAAAATCAGCTCAGAGGTTTTGCAGATGAAAGTCTCTAATGAAACATGTAACACCTTTCGAAATCCAGCTGGTGCCTGTTTGCTCATCAAAATAAACGTTTAAGCCATGCTGGCCGGCTTTGTGGTCCCCACAATGTAGCATAAAACCTAATGTATACACACACGCACACACACAAACACACATGCACGCGTTTGACTGGCAGACGGCAGTAAGCCAGTCCTCATACAGTAGTAACACTCCTGGCGTATCTGTGAATGGACAGAGCACACCCTGCATTTTAATTTCCATGCATCTCTGGCACGCACGCAATCTCCAGAGAAAACCTACGATTGTCGAAGATGCTATGAGCGATTCAATGGGGGGGCGTCCCGGACCATGAGCGTACCCAGGTCGCCACCTGGTGCTCACTTATAAAAGCACACCGATTGATGAACTACTGCCCATCCACTGCATGCGCATCCCTTGCGCAAATCTTACAAATATGGGGTAATCAACTTTACACAGCCACCGAATAATAAATAACGATGACATCAGCATGTCTGACTTCCATGGCTCATCCTTAAAAATAATCATTTAGATTCGGGTTCTGGATATGGCGGGGAAGAGAATGGTGATGGACTTACGATAGAAGACATATTCCGTGTAACTGGACCAGATCTTGTCATCGGTATATTGGGTGACAAACGATGCCGTCACCGACGAATTACAGGCCACCATCTGGAATCCGCACTCGGACAGCATGTCAAAGGCTCTCTCCAGGTGTTTGAACTTAAGGTAAAAGCGGGACGTGTACCGCTCGGGGGGCCGGTCCGGGTCACGGCTCTCGTTTAAAGCTTCCTCGAAGACTTCTTTCACTAAAGCGATCCTTCCACAGACCAAAATCCTCGGCACCCTCCTAAACTTGGCGTCGCTCTGGCTCTCCCTCCCCATCGTACACGATCCTCGATACCCGACCGTGATGAAGCCATACTTCCTGCTGGCTGGCACTAATGATGCCGGGGGGCATGTCCTCTGGTCACTCCCTTGGGAAGCGTCTTCTAAGTCACTGTGACAATAGTCGTCTGGACTTTGTTTCAGGTCGTCGGGGGTTAAAATCTTCACTAGCTCCGGCAACTGAAAGTATTCCGCCTCCCTCTTCAGTCTCCCCTTCTCCGGAAAGTGATCGGGCAGCACGACCTGCTTGTCTCTGAGGTAGTCCAATACGTATCGAAATAAAAAGCCATCTCTGTCGATGAAGTAGCGTCCCTTAGGGTCCCGTGCCAGGTCGTTGGATGCATCTTTTTTGGGAGAGAATATTTTTCCCAGTAAGGAATTGGGAATACTGATTAATGTGGCATGTCGAGTATAGTAGACCTGCCCCCCGACATTCAGCTCTATAACATCGGGGAAAGCGGGCTGGACAGTCCCCTGCTCCTTGGCATTAGGGTAAGTCCTACAGTTCCCACTCAGTGCCATCGTTTCAGTCATGCACACGAAAATCGCACCGGCGTCTGATAGCTGTGCAGAAAGTTTCTTTATGATATCCTGCTTTCTTAATGCGATCGACGACTGGTCCTGTAACTGCAAGAAAAAAATCGAGTGAAACTAGACGCAGAAGTTAAAGCCGACGGTCCCGAAGCCTGAATGTCGACCTGCAGTATGTGGCAATTTTCGTAGCGTATATCCACCTACCCCTACAGTAAGTACTCCATCACCACAGCAGCTGTCTGCAGGCAGCTTCCAAAATATCAGAGGGACTAATAGATGGGGGCAATGGAGAAATCCGGAATATTCACTAAATTATTTACGAGCGGCAAAACATCGATGCTTTCTTAAAATATTATATCAATTACTGCCCCTCTGCAGCCTGCGAGAATATCCGAATCAGTACGACAAAGAAGGGGGAGGGTAGCATTTAAACGACAATTTCCCACTGCGAAGTCGTAGTTTTAAAGACATCGTTTGCAATGAAATGCTAAGGTTATCACTCCTTATATAAAACATGACCCGCAAAGATATATATTGTAACGAGATTCTCACCTCGGCAAAATCAATTGATTTCACATCAATCCATATCTGCAAATAAAATGAACTTTATCAGCAACTTCAGAAGTCCAAGTGGAAATCTTTGCTGTTTGGAGATATATTTCCAACTTCTTTGAAGCACAATTGTGTTCCGAGTTTAACTTCAGAGGAATATATCAGGTGTGACGATGTAAATATAAATACACACCCAAATATGCAGATTAATTTAGGACACTTAACATGTTTCCGCCGAGATGCACTCTTACAAGGCGCCTCGATAGCGCTTAACTCCTCTTCTCCTGCCGTCTGATGCGAAGCTGGAAGTGGCCGGTGCGAAATAGCGCCGCTAACCGAGGAGCGGAGTCTTTTCCGGGAGCTGCTACGGATGGCACAGCACACACGCTTAGATGCTGCCTCAGCGGCCAGGGGAGAAACCGTACAGGGGAACAAAGTCTTACATCATCTTAAAGGAAAATGTCACCTGAAAATGCAGCGTGCCCTAGTGTTTTGATGGCTCGAGTGTTGTGATATTTGAACCAGTCGTTGTGTGCGAATTATACATATCAACTTGTTACAGGGATGGATTGTTTATTTCCCTCGATCATTGAAAATAATTGTCAATATGTGGTGCACCCACTATTCGATAAATGCTGTTACAAAGTATCATAATAACATGAAAATGAATTTCATTAACGCAAAGCTCCGTTTAGGTGTGTGTCGTACACATAAACGAGCATAATGGCGTTCTTATTATAACATAACGGTTTATATTATGGTCCAAACACAAAGTTTTATATTATTCACGTAGCCTATATTTATATTTATTTTACTCTGATAATTTATATTTTATTAACGCGTTATACCAGGTGGTCGCTACATTTAAGTACGGTTTGGTTTAAGCCAGTAACCTTATCAGATTTACGTGGTATACCACAGCGTGCACTGTACACCTGTACTCCCCCGACCGGTTTGTCTCTTCTGTCGGCCACCACCAGCACCTCCAGCGGAGATGGTTCCCAGTGCTCAGTATCCCTTTCTAGAGGTCACTCTCTATATGGCCTTTTTCTCTATAGGGCCGTCGTTCCCATCGATAGTCATCAGCCTCTTTTACCACAAAATGTTTCACTTGAAAAATACAGTAGCCTACATGTAAGCGTGAATTAACTGCAACACCCCCCTTACAAAATATGCGAAGCGGTTCCGAAAGGCTTTGTCTCGCAGTCCAGCCGGAACGATTCCATGCCCCACAAAGAGTAATTGGCTCCTTGATGAAAGTTGGCACAAAAAGCCCACCTGTACCGCAGCCCCGGGAAGAGCAGCGGCCCTGCGCGCTCGCTTCAGCTCCTGCCATGACTTTCCTTTCCCATTTTCACCAGGTTCTCCACTTCCAATAGAGTATTGGTCTACCTTTCAAAGCAGAGATCTCCCCGTGTCATTATCACAAACCGCTCTGGCCATATGCGTGTTTCTATGCTGTAAATATGATATCATGTCCGCAATACAGAATCATGTTTTTGCACTCGAATTCATTATAAAACTGAAGTAGGTATGCTACAAGGTAACTATACGGAGATTGATAATATATACATTCTACGGAGAGAGACCTCGAATACTCCCGATGAGGAGATACCATTTCGGTTTTGCTAGATTGTTATTATTTACGCAGCACACAAATGAGCGTCGCAGGAACGTTAGATGAACATTATAATCCACCTTTGACCAACGACAAAATTCCTTGAATACGCAGACCATCAAGATTAAGTGACATCATTAACTGATGTGCAGGTCACAGTGTAACATGACTGCCAATTTACAGGCATACAAAGTGTTTATTTTTACATTTTTAAACAACTAAAGCTGTATCTTACATGTATTTACACATATCCTCAAACCATATTTGCCAGTGTAGTAATTCATACTCAATAAATATTCATATTCTTCATCACACTTAGTATTCATAACCACACAGACACATAAATAGCTATAGGTCTATGAATTATTATTGTTGTTGTTGTTGTTGTTGTTATTGTTGTAGTTGTTTACTTGAGATCCTATTATTTTATTATTACATTCTTAATTGATCTCTGACTGAGAACCACTTTTCCAAAGCAGAAAATGAATGAACAGCAAAACATGAAGCTATATAACTGGTAAATAATCAAATGGCCCTTCTGAATGTACCCTCTGGTCCTCCTGATTCCTGTGTAGATGGCTGAGGCTGTCATGAGTTTTCAGAGAGAAAACAAGGCTTCACAGTGGGTCGTTCTGGACAAATGCCAAAGAGGCAGCCGCACAGCCTGACCGATATTCCAATGTCCCTTTAAAAGGCTGAAAGATCCAAACAGAAGGCGAGACTCTAATCTGCACCCACAGCCAGTAGTGTGTTCTGTTTTTTTCCCCAAAATGGAATGTTCCATATATTGAAAAGACCACCTCAAAACACATTATTTATCCCTGCAGGGAAATTGGGCAGTTTTTACAGCTTTGACATATATACAAGTGAAAGCATGCTTCCAACAGTCCTGGAGCAGTGTCTCAGAAAAACCCACAACCCTCTATGAATGAAACACACGACCTACTGGGAATGGAACACACAACCTACTGGTAATAAAACCCACAACCATCTGAGAACGGAACACACAACCTATTGGGAGTGGAACCCACAACCCTCTGGGAATTGAACACATAACCCACTGGGAATGGAACACGCGACCCTCGGGGAATGGAACACACAACCCACTGGCAATGGAACGCACAACCATCTGGGAATAGAACACACAAACTACTGGGAATGGAATTGAACCCACAACCCTCTAGAAATGGGGACCAGACCCCACACCTACTGTCCTACACACCAACCCTGTGTAGCATTACTTATGGTGCTTAGCTTTTGATAATTTATTTTCAATTAATATAATAATTTGCTTTGAAATAAACATTTTAAAGATTTCTATAGAATATTAAACTTGAATTGTTCAATAATTGAATAATTATTATTCATTTGAAAATGATTGTTCCCTCTGGTATTTCAAACAATGACATTTGTTTCCCACATAAACATTAAAACAATTGCTCCCTGTTTACATCAGATTCTACCCTGCAGCCTTATTCAGCATTCAAAACATTTCTATTATCTTTTGTTGGCCGTGGTTTACTTGCCTATAAGATACATTCTTGAACCTAGAACATTGTAATAAAAATATTTCTTCAATAACTCACTGACTTGATGTAACAACTTGCAGGCATTTTTGTTACATTATTTATTGGGGCTTAAATAAGATATATATATATATTCATTTGGGATTCTTTCCAGCTAGAGTTAGTTGTTATAATAACTAATTTAGCAAAGATTAACTATAAAAACAAGAAAAGTGTATAAATATCCAAAGCACCAAGAGATGTTGAGTGAAACATGCCATCTAGCGGCGGACACTGTTAAGTGTGACGCACCTCCGGAGGGAATTATGAAAGATTCAACGAAACACTCGGAGTGTTTCATTGCCCATGTGCAAAAAAATGCATTGGGCAGCAAGCATAACGAATAATTGACTGTATAAATATATATCTACACAACACATTATATATATAGCATGGGCGTCGCCGCCATTAAATCTGAGGGGGACATGTCCCCCTCACATTTCATAATTATTCGTTTGGAACCCCCCACATTTAACATAAAATATTACTTCACCCAGCGCTGTTTTCCAGTGCCAACCACATTCAAAATGCTTCTGACGTCCCTGATATATAGTTTCATTTGCAAAACAGAAGTTCTGTTTGTTTTGCTGTGGAACACTAAATATCGGAATGAGAAATTAGAATGAATGATTCTGTCCATTACCGTCATAAAAATGAATAAAACCCGGTGAGTCACGTAAACAGCGATCCATTTACAATACCAAAGCTACAGACCTTTACATACTTATTCCATTCATTTCTATTCTGCTACACATTCATTCACTTTTTTTGTCCCAAATCAGTCATTTCTAACTAGGCCATAAATAAAATTCACGCAGTTTTCTGTCGTGCTGCGGCATGAATTGGGCCTTTTCATGTGGATTTTTAGAGAGAGTGGAGTCAACGCTGTTATTGCACATTTATATTCAGCCCACCCTGCAGCAGAATCATTTTAGCTAGAATAATGTTTTTTTCTTTTAGAGCAAGTACGTACCTACATATCACACATAGGTAGACTATTATTGAATGGACATGTTCCCCAGGCAGTAATTCTCCTTGAAGATTTATGTTCCCAGCCTGATCATGGGCATCATGTTCAGCTGGATTTTTTGATCTGCATTTCTATAACCAACCAGCCTGCTGTCCAGGCAGACGTCATGTCACTTACGCATGTAACTACCCAACTAATGGGGTCACAGCTAAAAGTCCTTTAGTCACAGCTCAGCCTCATGGTGTGTACAATCGCCTGTGATTTCTGCACTGATTCGCCCTGCTATTTGTGCCTTATTTTGGTGCCGGATTTGTGATTAACTGGCTGCCTCTTTGGCTTGGATTCTGTGAAGTTGGAGTCTGCAGATCATGTCAGGGGCAGTGAAAAGGGGAGGAGGGATTTTCTAACTGTCATCCGTCCTTTTATTCAGGTATGTATACATGCACTACACCAGTTCAACTTCTCACTGAAGCAAATATCTAAACAGCCAATCATATGTCAGCAGCAGAGTGTATAAAATCATGCAGGTACGGGTCACCAGCTTCAGTTAATGTTCACATCAAATACCAGAATGGGGAACAAACATGATTTAAGTGACTTTGAATGTAGCATGGCGGTTGGTGCCAGGCGGGCCAGTAGGTGAATTTCAGACACTGGTGATCTGCTGAGATTTTCATGCATAACCAACTCTCAGGTTTACAGAGAATGGACTGAAAAAGAAAATACATCCAGTGAGTGGAGGTTCTCTGGGTGGAAATGCTTATAGATGGCAGAGGTCAGAGAAGACTGGCCAGACTGGTTCAAGCAGTTACGCAGAAGAGCGTCTCTGTATACACATGTTGAACCTTGAAGGAAATGGGCTACAGCAGCAGAAGATCTCACCGGGTGCCACTCCTGTCAGCTAAGAACAGGAGACTGAGGCTACAGTGCTCACCGAAATTGGACATGGGAACATTGGGAAAACGCTGCCAGATGAGTGTAGATGCCACAGCTACCTGTGTATTGTTGATGACCATGTCCATCCCTTTGACTGATTTGCAACAACTCAGTGATGCTGCCATGTCAGCATGGACCAAAGTCCCTGAGGAATGTTTCAAGCACTTTGTCGAATCTGTGCCACAAGGACTTAAGGCAGTTCTGAAGGCATAAGGGGGTCCAGCTCAAACTGCGATGAGTTGGGAGGGAACAGGTAGCGATTGGCTGTTTCAGGTGCCACTCAGTACCCAGTGAAGTGATCATCCTCTGGGGGACGACTGTGGAGGGGGGGGTCACTTGGGCATCTTAACAAGCACAGCAGGACTGTATCTTTAACCTGTTCGGCCCATCTGTCACGGCCCCATTTCCCAACCACTGTCCGTGGCACTGAACCTCCGTCATGCAGAGCAGAGCACATGCAACCACGATTTCCTTTGTGATCCTCAGGGTCCAATGAATACCTTTTGGTAATTAAATGAAACTGGTGCCCGTAATGTACACCAACAAAGAAAATGGAAAATCCCACCTGGTTACATAAGAGAGCCGGTGTCACATGGTCCCACTACAGCAAAGGAGAGGGAGTGTTCAGCTGTACAGCGGATGGCAAGGCGTCCGGGTGCCCTGCAGCAGTGCCTGACTAAAAGTCTCGGGTAGGTCGGCTTGGGATTCGATGGGCAGGCAGCAGACGGTTGAGCAGTAGCGCTACAGCGGCTCATTCGGGCTCTGAAAGCAGAGAACCGGCAGCTCTCCATTGTCGTTAGCTAACGAAACGACGTCACCTTAGATATCCAGACATCACTGTTTTTTTAGGCTTCTGTATCAAACAGGTGAACTATGAAGGTGAACTAGAAACGCAGCCGATGTTCGTCAGCCCACTGTGTGCTACAGGCTGCGTCTGATACAGCGGACAGACTGCAGCCCTGAACAGGCCGCAGTGCAGACACCTGAGATGCCAGGTGGAGTGACTCACAGCAGGGGGGTCGGGGGACAGGAGGCGGCAGAGATTTCACTGTGGGCCAGTGGAGCTGCCATGCACTCCCTTTCAGATTCTCATAAACAAATGCACATGCATGTAGTAAATCAGCAAAAGGACGGCCCGGATCCACAGGCACGTCTCCGTCGCAGATAGAGGATGGCCCGGATCCGCACGCACGTCTAGGTCGCGGAGAGAGGACGGCCTGGATCCGCACGTGCGTCTAGGTCGCGGAGGGAGGACGGCCTGGATCCGCACGTGCGTCTAGGTCGCGGAGGGAGGACGGCCTGGATCCGCACGCGCGTCTCCGTCACAGAGAAAATACAATTAATTGGTGATACCTGTTCTTTGCTGGCACATTGCAAATTTGCATAAGCAGTTTGTTGGTACCCTATAGCAATGTTTCCCAAGCCAGTCCTCGGGGAGCCCCAGACGTCCTCACTTTTGCTCCCTCCCAGCTCCCTGCCTGACAGTCCACATTTCGGAACATGGACCATCTTGGGGGTCCCTGAGGACCAGGTTGAGAAACACCACCTTATCAGTAGTCAACATAATAGGTTATATGTGCGCAGAGGCGATCCTAGGGTCTGTTGGGGCCCCAAGCAAAAATTCACTGGGGGCCCCCCCTCTAACCAGTTTTTGTCA
>JAODLC010000002.1:5864121-5874189 GCA_026781145.1 Hippopotamyrus pictus
GAGAGAAATTCCGCTTGTTTTTGATGTCTGAAGGTGTAAAAAATTACGTCGTTAGGCGTGAAAAATCGACATGTTGATTTTTTGCATGTGAAAAATCGACATGTTGATTTTTTACATGTGAAAAATCTACCTGTTGATTTTTTGCATGTGAGAAATCGACATGAAAGTTTTAAGACGTTTTGGCCCCGTTGGCCTTCCATAAGCTCTTCTTGTGCTTTGACTGGTTAGTTTCCTTGACTGAAAGACTCATCCAGCTGTTTCACATTATCATTAGTGACACAATAGTGATTATAGGAGACATGACCAATCAGCAGGCAGCAAGAACTCAGCGCTTAAGTGAAATCTGGGTCCTTTTAATTGAAAAGGCAGTTTACGAATCCTGTTCTACTTCAAAATGGCCTCCCTGACATGGATTATGGATATGTGGAGAGGCCTTAGTGATTTCTAATTCCTGAGGTGGAATGAAGCCCGAGTTGTATATCTCATTATGTCACCAATCAGATTCCTTTCCACCTGCCTGCAGCTATAGTCCAGACCAGGTTACATGTAAAACTGTACATAGAGCTTGTTTCATTTTCTTTCATTATCATGGTGACAAAGCTGTAGCAATAGTCATTACTGAATATTGCATGACAGTATTTTTGTTTACCCACATATATAAGCACTAATAAATGGGCTGATATTTTATTAGGTACACCTACAAAATAAATGTTTACCCCCTTTCGCTCAGGCAACATGCTTTAAGGCATGAGCAAGGTATTGAAAACACATAACTACTGGCCTGTCATCTCCCCTAAGGACTGTGACAGAGTACCCAGAGGAAATCAGAACCACAGGGCAAGACCACTGACCCCTGGAGATGAGAGATAACAGCGCTACCGATGATACAGTTTTACTCTGGCAGGGATTGTTACTAGACATGACACAATATGACTCAGGGTCATTGTAGTATATTAAAATCATGCATCGGATTATTATAGTATACCGAAAATACAATACGCTTAGTTAAACAAAAAGGCGATCTGTAATTTCGTTTTATTAATGTTTTACTTTTAATCTACATAAAACGAGGAAATACCATGTGATTGTTACGGTGGTTTAAAAATAAAATGCTCTGATATCCGCTCGACTCGCTCGGCTAGAAAACCGTTTCCTTTACCCAGGACGAAAACAACACGCCTTTACTAACTGATCTGAGATCTGCTGTAAAGGACGTCACTCGTATTTATGTAACAGTGCTGCCGGAGAGGTTGATCTGTTTCCGGATCATGTTTCAAAATAGACTGCAACCGGAAGTCCGGCGGCGAAGGCGTCCCTCACCCGGAAGTGATTTCTAGGGTCTCTTTGACACGTAGCATCGGAGCGGCAGAGAGCGGATTGTGCGGGGGGTGTTCTAGATAGAGACCATCACACGGTAATACCCCACATATAAATATTTTTATGGTTGTTTTTAATGTCGACCCAGATATCGTTAAACTAGCTTTGGGTCAGGTGCCGTGAGTTGTAGAAACTAAGTAGTACGGGTTGCGTTGCCATTTGTTTTTCTTGGTTGGTGAAGCTGAGATTGCTGTGGAGCCTTTGGTACCGGCCCATAACCGGCACTGGGTTTGTGTTACAGGCCCTTTACAGGCTCATTCTGCTGGAATAGCTGATCGCTAAATCACAAAACTACATCATACGAAAGCTCGGTGTATATGCGTCAGTGTATCACTGGTTATTTTCAGTGTTACGCAATTAATGGATATTAGTTTCGGTTCAAGAAATATAATGAGTTAAAATAGCTTCTAAGTGGATTGATAGTGTTTTTAAGGCCATGCTCTGTAAGCTGTTTAGGCTATGAAGACCTTTCAGGTCATTTTCAGAGCCCCTAGGGCTGATCTTTTTTTTGCGTTGAAGTTATTTTAATCATCTATTTGTTTTTTTTTTTTATGTTATTCCATCTTAATGACTGTCTTGTAAATTTGTGATTTTAACTCGCTTTTCTGTGATATTTGACTCATATGCTGATCTTCCTGAAATATGTTCTTTTTTAGGCTGATTTGAAATGTCAGGGTTTGACAACTTCAAAACTGATTTCTACGAGTCCAGTTACAGTGTAGATGACCAAGGCCAAGCCGCCTACGGCTATGCCAACACGGAAGATTCATATAACAAGTATGTAACGTATCCCTTCTTAGAAATATCTGTTCATAACGTCTTTAATGACTGTTTTCAGTATTTTTTTGTCAATTTTTTTTTGTTGTTCAGTAAACCGGGTTCCGGCAGGATTTAGCATACAGTTTCATGCAATGAAATTATTTTTGGCTACTGATTTTGGTGGCAAAGCAGTCCCTAAACGGCAGGCATAAGGTACTAAGGTGAAGGACTTGGAAAATTTATCTATTTATTAATAAACATTTATGCATGTAAAGTTGATAAAGTGTATTATTCCCAATAGCAGTAACTCTGCAGTAACCCGTTATCCTAAATGCCTAGTGCTGGTTTAACTAAACAGACAAGCCCACACTGAGCACTGGCGCTGTATACGCATACCTGCCATTTTATCGCATTCCGCCTGTAAAATGGCATCTAAAGCATGGTAGTGTTTTAAGTCTGAGAACCTGAAAAGGGAGAAGAAGAGTTTCCCCTTTTCAGAAAAAGAATCATCAGAGACATGGGAACTGCAGCTTATTGTAGAAGAAAAGGTGGATGAACTAAAGAGAGATGATGTTTGATGTGCTGAATGGCTTGCCTTACAACATAGTAGAAAGTCGTTTAATAAATAATCACATCTGAATGTGTTAAAATACTGAATGGATACGTTTTAGTGCCAATGTAATATAATTATCATTGTGAATAATAATAATAATAATAATCATTATTATTAATTTTCCTGGCTTGAGATGTCACTTTTGTTTAGGTGACTCATCAAGCCAAAGCGTTTGACCGTGAAACGTGAGCATCTGTCAATGTATAAGGCCTTCCAAGGAGAACATCTCTAGAATCTGATTGGCTGTGCTTAATGAAGGATGTGACCTATAAAATGCAGAACACATGTACCTCTTAAGAGACCCTGCATGTTCAGTGAGTGGTCAGCTGCCCCTGCTAGTTAACGTGCCCTTATTTTGGTTTGTGCCTTTTCCCCGGGAAGCAAAAGGCGAGTAACATCTCTGTTGTTTCCACAGACCGTACGGAGGCTATGGCTACTCCCAGCAACCGGGAGGTTATGGGGTCCCATCCCCAGGCATGGCACAGCAGCCCTACACGGGGCACATCTACCAGCCGACGCCGGCCTTCACGCCCAGTGCCTCACAGCCCATATACGGCAGCAGCTTTGAGGATGAGCCGCCCCTCTTGGAGGGTAAGGCCGCCGGCAGGTGGTGCAAGCGGGGGCTGGACTGCAGGCTGCTGGACTGTTCTAGCTGGGGCCCGATGTCCCGGGTCTGATGCATGCCCTTTACCTTTTTTCTCACGTCCCATTGATCTATATCGCACAGATTAAATTCACAATATGGCTTTATATTGGTATTTATTAGGGGACAGTTTGCAGCTCAGTGGGCTAAGCCTCTGTGCCTGTGATCGGAAGGTTGCCGGTTCAAGTCCCGACCTCAGCAGAGTAGTCTCATCTGTGGGCCCTCCAGCTCCATAGGTGCTGCAGCAGGTGGCTGCCCTTCACTGCCAAGCTTACTGTCACCTACACGTGTGTCTGTGTCATGCGAGGCGAATGTCCCCATAAGGGATCAGTAAAGTGCCTATTATTATTATTATTATTATTATTATTATTATTACTTAGAACCATGTTGCTGTTACTAGTACTGTAAGCCTGTCTGTGAAGTGTTCCTTTGTCCTGAACATTGGCAGAACTGGGAATCAACTTCGACCACATCTGGCAGAAGACGCTGACGGTGCTGCACCCCATGAAGGCAGCAGATGGCAGCATCATGAACGAGACGGACATGGCTGGCCCTATGGTCTTCTGCCTGGCCTTCGGGGCCACACTTCTGCTGGTGAGGGTCGTCGGGAGCGTCTGCATCGGGAAGCTCATGAGCAGAGCGTCGGTGTCCTGCTTCCCGCTGAAGTGCTGGATGCGTTTACCTATATGATGCCTTAATAAATTCTCCATATGCCGGTCTGTGTCTGGAAAGACGATCCCTCTCTGATGTCAGCTGTGTGGACAGAGGGCAGTCGGTTGTGATTAAATGAGTCGCTATGGTGTCGGTCACCGTGTTTCAGCGTTGGCCCTCGCGCAGGTTTACCGACTGCTCCCCCCCCATGCGAAAGGACAGGTCGTGCTGCACTGTACTCTGCTCTCAGTGGCCTTTCTTGCGTATCTGTTTCAGTTATGACCTTACTGGTATTATATAAGCATTGGTTTGAGTGTGTAGTTTGTTCCTGTGAAGACATGCTTGCTCCTTGCATTTTGTGAGATCTGTGGTTCCACCTGTCCAGGCGTAGACATTAATCTGAGCCTGCCGCCCCATGCGTGTTCGGGGAAGCCTTCTGACTTGCCTGTGCCGCTGCCCCACCCCCACATACTGCTTGATTTTGCTTTTCGTGGCATGTTTCTGCTTCGTAAGGCTTCCCACCATCAGACGCTTCTGTCCTGGGGCAACAGTGCTGGGGGGGGGGGGCCCAGTAGGTCTATGCCCGGCCGCCGACTCGCTGACCGGGCCGTCTGTGTGTCTGTCAGGCCGGGAAGATCCAGTTTGGCTATGTCTACGGCATCAGCGCCATCGGCTGCGTGGCCATGTACTGCCTGCTGAACCTGATGAGCGTGACGGGCGTCTCCTTCGGCTGCGTGGCCAGCGTCCTGGGCTACTGCCTGCTTCCCATGATCCTCCTGTCCAGCGTGGCTGTCGTCTTCTCGCTGCAGTAAGTACCGTCTTCCTCTGCCCGCCACTCTCTGGCTCTGTTTTCTTCTAGAGATGTCACTTTCTTTGCATGCATCCAGAGACCTGAAATGATTCATGGGGTTTTCTTGCAGAGGCATGATGGGAATCGTCGTGACCGCAGTGATCATCGGCTGGTGCAGCTTATCTGCCTCGAAGATCTTCATCTCAGCCCTGGCCATGGACGGACAGCAGCTCCTGGTGGCTTACCCCTGCGCCCTCCTCTACGGTGTTTTTGCCTTGATATCCGTCTTCTGAGCTACCCAGGGTACCCCTGGCACGTAGAACACGACAGACGGACACTTGGCGCGTAGGAGAGAGTAAGAGTTGCGCACCCATCCTGAAGTGTCGAAGGGCCAGACCGTTCCCCGGGGATGAGCGTGGATGTGTCCAATAGGAAAACATTGGCAAATGTCAGCGGCCAGCCCTCGTTTGGGCTGTGACACGCCCCTCTCCCTTCCCCAGAGGACTGATCAATGTGGCCTTTAGAGACTGTGTCGGCATCATTGCAGAAATTCAAGTTAGACTTTTTATCATCGATGCAGAATATGTATAATAATCATTTTGAATCTTCGAGATGTTCCTTTATCTTCGTTGTCCTTATGCCGCCCCCAGTGTCCACTTACTCTTAGGCTACACACACACACACACCATATTTATTTTCATATTTGTTTGCATGCCGAATTTAATGTTTTTTTTTTTTTTCTTTTTCTTTTTAATGGGGCACAATAATTTTGTTTTAGATTGAATCTTTGTTGTATGAGATGATGATATGAAATAGTGCAAACAAGTTGACCAAAGCCTGGTTCTGCCTTGCTCTGTTCAGACTCTGAAACGGGCCCTGTTCTGGACGCCTCTCTGGCACCCTCATTAGGTATCCGGCAGAACTGCAGGAGCCTGCGTATACGCTGCGGCGTAGTCGCATGTTGCTACAAGAGCACAATTTCCTTTGAAAATATCAGCTGTCATTATGTTTAAGGAGAGCTATTCTCAGTGGAGTCCCCTTCCTGAGAGACGTGGAATGGCAGAAGTGCTCGAGACTCGCCACTTTGAGTCTTTAGGGCTTTCCTCACCGTTGCTCTGTACTCAGACCCATTAGTTTGATCCATAAAGCCCATCGCTCTCCGTCTGATTTAACGATGGGACAGTCGGGCAGTTATTTGCCACGGTCACGGTATTTTAGGTAATTCACTCTCAGCCGGGGGTTGTTCCTCCATCAGAATCGGAAAAACCAGACTCGAGGATTTCCAGACGAGGCCCATTTACATGCTTCTCCATGTTCATTCCTTTGTGGTTTAGTAACATTTCTAGTGGTTGGTTGCCGATGACTCAGCCCGCTAAAAAAGGACCGATAACAGCCCACGATACTGGCCAGTGTAAATTCAGGACCTAATACGATGTTAGTTACCTGTGTTGTGCAAAGCTGGTGTCCGATCATCTGACTGCGCAACAGTGTTTTTAAAATCTGATGCCAAGATCAAAGGCTGTTTTCCCGAGCAGAGTGTCGTCGGCTGGTTCATGAGCCACGTCCATTTCCTAATGTTCCCAGCTGCTGAAAATGCTCTTCTTGTTCTTTTAACGTAATGTACAGAGTGCACACATTTGTATACTGTACCATTGGATTTGTATGTGTGAGCTTCCTTAATGATGTTCTATGGAAATAAAAGATATGATATCTTGTTTTTGTTGTTTTTTTTAATATACATCCTCATGAACACCATACAGTTTACAATGTGTTGCTCTATAAAATTCCAGCCTCCGGCCACCAGGGGTGCCCTGTAATCTTTACATCTATACAGTCGCACGCCTGGGTGGCATGGATTCCTCAGCTGCTCTTGTGTCTTCCCACCGTAAACAGGATTGCGGTTTAGGTAGGCTGTGCTTCTGAATAGTCTGTAGTGTGGCATGCTGTAGACAGTTATTCAGCATGCTTAAGGAGAATATCCATCATAGTTTAGCTTGGAATAACCTAACTTTTAACCATATAAAAAACAGTTGTAATATTGTGTAATATTCAAATGGAGTACTTTATTCTTGCTTTTATTTTGTTTCCCAAAACCCAGTGGAATGCACCACCTCCACTGCATTTTTGATCACATTGCTGTCAAGGTTGCCCTGATTCTACAGTTCAAGCAGAGGTCTAACGCTAGGGGTCAGTGTTGAGTTATTTTTGCGCCTGTGTTCCCGAAGGAGGCGGTATGGCTGTTACGTAACCTGGTTGTCTGTCATGGATCAGTTATTCTGAATGATGCTTTGGCTGTGAGCAGATTCCTGTAATCAGCGCGGCTTGTCGCTCCACGAGTGTGTGTCAGATCGGACAGAGAGAGCCACACAGCTCTCATCTCACTATACACTATGCACCTCCGCATCCTCTGGTGCTCAGCGTTCGTTAGTCTACCTAAGCTTCGATGTGCTCTGTAGAAAAATAGTAAATTCTTTTACACTTTGAGGATGCCTGTAGCATTTTGATTACAGCACATTTTAGACCGTTAGGAGTGAATTACAATTAGAAATATTTTGTCCTTCGTTATGGAGCAAGTGGGCTTGCTTCATTTGTTGCACTGTAATGCAGCTGAAAACACAAAACCGATTTCTGAGTCAAATACATTTTTTGTCTCAAACTGTTAGTTTTTCAAATGTGGACCATACTGAGAGTGGTTTCCACATAGCAATTCATTTTCACCATGTGTGTTTAGTCAGGTTTAAGAATCTAAAATAAGATCTCGGCTGTTATTAGCAGTTAGCCGTGTTAGCCTTAGCTGTCTAGCTAGTCGCCTTCTCACCTTCCAACCCTGTCGCTGATTCGTTGTGACAGAACCATGAAGAGCCCCCCAGCCATCATGTCACAGGAGGTGGAGGCCATGCATCATGTGTGAGTGTGAGCAGAGCTAGTAATCTGCATCTCCTGACTTCTCCAGCTTTTTAGCATCCTTTTTCCTCCTTCCCCAGTCCTGTGTCCCAGGGTGCCCATGGCACCCGGCGCTTATTACCTCTTATGAACTCTCTCTGTAGCTCGACTGCTGCCCGGCCCCTCCTGGGACCTTAAAGACCCCCATGCCCTCGGCCCCCGTGTCCCCGTGACCAGCCCTCCTTCACCAGCTGGCCCAGATCATGGTGTCCCATTGTATCCCTCTGCATATTCATGGACGAGGTGGTGGGGCTGCTTTCCACACCGCCGAGCCGTCGATATGGCGTTCCGCGCGTCCCGATGGCTCTGTTAATTGTGTGCTGGCCGTGTGCGTTGCGTTGGACAGCATGTGCAGCCAGGCTAGCATTTGCATTTCCCTTTTATTGTCCTATTTAATGCTGGTGAGTGGCCACTATCAAGCGCTTAATGATGCTGTAATGACCTGAGGGACTGTCACAGGAAGAGCCAAGACTCGTGAACTAGAGTGAGGTTTATCAGCTCTTAACTGAATATACCTCCCCCCCCCCCACACACACACACACAGAATGGGCAGTATTTCTGATACATGTATTTCTGATACATAAAATACGTATTTTTATTTGTATTTGACTTCATAAAATTATTATGTAATTTGTATGAGATACTTTGACGTTCAGTATTTTTCTATTTTGAAAATACAACACTTTCCTTTGTTTGCTTGATGAGGTCGTGTGCATGAAATGTTTGTGCAAACATTCCCACAGACACACTCCGACATCTTGGGGAAACCTTCCCAGCTCCTACTCTTGCGACCGTAAAGAAGTGGACCCCAACTGCAGCTATTTAGCAGGCAGAGGCAGACCTCAGACACAGAGACTTCATTGGCCTTGTGCAACAGGGGAGGGCAGACCTCAGCCTTGGGGAGTGCACACCATCCTGGTATAAGGCAACTCCAACTCAGCGCCGAGCTCTGGTCATTGAGGAGGTGCGTCGACAAGAGCAGGCAGTAAGATGTGCAAAGGCTGTCTCACAATCTAGGCAAGGGCAGAGGATGAGATGGGAAGGAGTGGAGAGGAAGAAATTCTGTTGGAGGGAGTTGATGGGCATGGAGGCATTTCACACCAACTTCATTCTACAGGTCATATATGATACCCTGTTCTCCCCCTCTAACTTCAACCAATGGTACGGAGAAGACCCTACGTGCCCCCTCTGTCCATCCCCTGCAAACCTCAAGTACATTCTGGTCAGCTGCAAAACAAGCTTGTCACAGGTTGGGTTCAACTGGTGGCATAACCAAGTCCTGAAGTGCCTGGCAGCTGCTCTGGAGACCAGGTGGACAAAGACCAATGCCATGCCTCCTCCATCAGTCCATCATGCACCTACTAGAGCGTTCATCCGAGAAAGGGCAAAGCCAGCCATAATCCCTACAACATAAGACATCGGCCAGCTCGGAGGGGCATGAGACTGGAAGTTGGTGGCTTATCTGAACCAAAGGTTTTGCTTCCCATCTGAGATCGACACAACGAACCTCAGACCAGATCTTGTGCTCTGGTCCTCAAGACTCCGCTATGTGTATATCATAGAGCTCACTGTTCCCTGGGAGGATGCTGTGGAGAAGACCTACGAACGCAAGAGCCTAAAGTACATGGAGCTAGCGGCAGACGCCGAACAGTGTGGTTGGAAAGCCAAGAGTTGCCCAGTGGAAGTTGGCTGCAGAGGCTTTGTAGGCAAGTCAACCATCAGGCTACTTAAGGATCTTGGTATTTGAGGCCAAACCCAACGACAGGCCGTCAAAGCCCTCTCAGGAGCAGCAGAGCATGCAAGCCGATGGCTGTGGGTGAAAAGGCGAGACGACTCCTGGGCCCCAAAGTAACAACAGAGCGTTGCCGGTGAGGCCTCTGGAAGTATAGTGGACCCATCATTGAAACACAAGTGAAGGAGGGTGCCCAACTGATGACACCAATGAAGTTTACACACACACCCCCACCTCCCCCCCCCCATACTTTGACATCACTCCGAATGATACCTCGCTGCAAATCTCAGGCACTTAATCAAGGGATTGCTTCATTTAGTCCTATAACAGAACTGAACTTTGTTAGGTGATTTGTATAATCTTATAAATTAAAAGCAACATGTACTGAGGATTATTCTGTCAGATGATTCAGTTTTGTTCTGTATGGGTGATATAAGTCACTGTTTGGCTCAGAGTTCAAACAGATGGTTCTGATAATTTACCAGAACATAAGAACATAAGAACATAAGAAATTTACAAACGAGAGGAGGCCATTCGGCCCATCAAGCTCGTTTGGGGAG
>JAODLC010000002.1:5876336-5887322 GCA_026781145.1 Hippopotamyrus pictus
CAGTGGGCTCACCTGCTTCCGTGTCGCATGGTAAAACCGAATCCAGGAGGGGCCGTGTTTCCGACCCCGTGAGGTCACGCCCTGTCCCCCGAGTGCTCACAGTGGGCTCATCTCCGTCCGTGTTGCATGGTAAAGTCGAATCAGAGAGGGGCCGTGTTTCCGACCCCGTGAAGACACGCTCCAACCCCCGAGTGTTCATAGTGGGCTCATCTGCGTCCGTGTCGCATGTTAAAGCCGAATCAGAGAGGGGCCGTGTTTCCGACCTTGTGAGGTCACGCTCCGACCCCCGAGTGTTCACAGTGGGCTCATCTCCGTCCGTGTCGCATGATAAAGCCGAATCCGGGAGGGGCCGTGTTTCCGACCCCGTGAGGTCACGCTCCGACCCCCGAGTGTTCCCAGTGGGCTCATCTTCGTCCGTGACGCATGTTAAAGCTGAATCAGAGAGGGGCCGTGTTTCCGACCCTGTGAGGTCACGCCCCGTCCCCCGAGTGCTCACAGTGGGCTCACCTGCTTCCGTGTCGCATGGTAAAACCGAATCCAGGAGGGGCCGTGTTTCCGACCCCGTGAGGTCATGCCCTGTCCCCCGAGTGCTCACAGTGGGCTCATCTCCGTCCGTGTTGCATGGTAAAGTCGAATCCGGGAGGGGCCGTGTTTCCGACCCCGTGAAGACACGCTCCAACCCCCGAGTGTTCATAGTGGGTTCATCTCCGTCCGTGTCGCATGATAAAGCCAAAACCGGGAGGGGCCGTGTTTCCGACCCCGTGAGGTCAAGCCCCGTCCCCCAAGTGTTCACAGTGGGCTCACCTGCGTCCGTGTCGCATGGTAAAACCGAATCCGGGAGGGGCCGTGTTTCCGACCCTGTGAGGTCACACCTCGTCCCCCAAGTGTTCACAGTGGGCTCATCTCCATCAGTGGTAATATTTGGTGAGTCTGGAGGCTTGGCAGCATTTGCATTGGTGAACAGCGTGTTACATCGCTCTGCAAATGAGAGTAAATTGTTGTTTTGAATGCAGTACTGGAACAGCTGTGCCCATTGGAAAATGAATGTCAACATCCTCCAAAGCGCATTCTTATCCTTAATTAGAGGCTCTCGCCTCTAATATTGTCTAATAACCACAACAAGTTGCCTCAACAAGCAAACATGCCTCCAATTATGAAGTGTGTTATCAGTTCTTCACTTCAGTTGAGTTTTAAATGCTATTTCCAGCAGTTTTCCTCCGACAAGATACATTTATAATGACTAATGAATAATCAATTCTGTCTGTTTCTTTAACTTTGAAACAGGCATTTTCAGCTGGCAGAATGACTGCAAGCCTTCCCCTTAAATCATTTACTACCTGGAGTCAGACCGAAGAGTGGACATCGCTTTGTCTTGTTTCATATGCCGGCAGCATAATCGAAGCCTCTGTGCCTTTTTCAGAAGGTTGTTGGTTCAAGCCTGACCTAGGCACGTCTGTGGGTTCTTGAGCAAGGCCCTTAACCCCCAGGTACATGGGCGCTGCTCCAGGTGGCTGCCCTTCACGGCCAGCTTGATCTCACCTACAGAAAGCAAGTTGGACGAGGCATAAAGAGAATTTCCCCACGGGGATCAATAAAGTACCAATTATTATTATAAGGCATGTGGCCTGAGAAGGTGCAGATGACCAGGGGCACTGCTCTTATTCCCTAATGCCAAGTGCTTGAGCAGCTGAATAGTTAGCGTCCTGATGTGTAGAATTCTAGCAGTACTGGTGGGCAGTCAATGTTTGGTTAATTGGTAACACTTTACTTGATGGGGCACAAATAATATAATATTATGCTCTTACTTACGCATTAATTAGCCACAGTCATAGCTACATGCTGATCTCATCTTAATTCATCATTATAAAATTGTGATGTGGTGTGGCATGGTGGCGCAGAGGTTAGCACTGCTGCCTCACACCTCTGGAACCAGGACTTAAGTCTCCGCCATGGCTCCATGTGTGTGGATTCTGCATGTTCTCCCCGTGTCATTGTGGGGTTTTCTTTGGGTACTCTGGTTTCCCCCGGTGGAAAAGAGTTACAAAATTGCCCTGTGATGGGTTGGCATTCCTTCCTTTGTGCCCATAGACTCCAAATCCCCCAGAACCCTGAATAGGATTAAGTGGTTAGAGAAGATGGATGAATCGTGATGCATGTTTTATCTCAACCAGTTCTTATGTCTGTTAATTCTGTAAACTTTTGTGAAATACTGAAGGAACAATAACACAAGTGAAATACTGAGCTCATGTTTGTTCATTATTAATAAATCGTGACACATCTTTTATCTCAAGTAGCAACTGCATTTATTCATGAATTGTACTTCAGTAGTAACTGAGTTATTACTGTTTGTGCCCCATCAAGTAAAGTGCTATGGAAAAATCTCTAACACACAGCACTAGATCCCTACTTTATGAGACAGAAAGGGAACTTTAGATGAATCCTGTGAAGATGGAGAGCAGAGGTTCCTCCAAGCTCGTTCCCCAGACGGGCGCCTGAGCTGCACAGGTTCCCTCCCGGTCCACACCCCTCCATGCCCTGCTGGCCCTCCTATCCCATGGTGCCCAGCATCCTTTCTGAAGCCAGGAGGGAATGTCATACATGAGCAGCAAGGTGTACGTGCAGAATGCCTGTGCTGTCCCGGCCGCATGTTCTCCAGGGCAAATAGCCGTCTCCATGACTAAGCGATGCATTGCAACGTCACGGCCAGTGATTAATGCACCGTCGCAATAAACAGCCCCACTGCATGAGATGATTCTTATTTTGCCAGTGCTTCTTTTCGGCATGTCTGAGGCACAGCCGTGGGTTTTGGGCTTGAGAACATCACTTGTGTGGTAGAGAAATATTTATGGGCATCCATGCAGTTTTTGTCTCAAGTACTGATGACAAGATGAGGTCTTATTTCTCTGTGTCTCAGTGAGCATTTTTGCAATAGAGATAATCTCAGATCAGCACTATTTACCTGGATTGGTTACCTGGATTGACAAAGACTTCGAGGAGCACATGAGGTCATCGTCATTCTGCCCAGTGCCTCCTGCCTATATTATTATTATTATATTATTTACAATTAATGTGAGTGTTTCTGTAGGCCTGTAGGGGATTGGAGCTGTATAATGCGTGCCATCTCTTCAGTGATCTGCAGGGGTTCCCCATGTCCTGCCAAGGGGTGGTGGTGGCCGGGGGCGATGGTGCTTGATGGACCGAATGACTTCCTATCCTTTGTAAATTTCTTACTTCTTGTTTTTTTAATTCTTTTTCTTAAAAAAATATAATCCCACAACCTCCACCAACAGAAACCTGTGACATTTCCCCATGTAAATCCTGTCTAAAGATTTTCTTCTCAGATGGAGGTCCATCACTGTGACCCTCATGTTCTCACATCCGTCCTCAGGTCTGCTAAATGTTCTCGGCACATTTTGGTATCGTGTGACGCCTGACATCAGGCCCCATGACGAAGACCTGCCATTTTTTCTGTATCCACACTGTTCCCTGCTGCCTCTCTGGATTTGGAGACCGCCATCTTCCACATGCAAAATGCTGAAAGCAGGAATCTGCGGCTGACTGGCACAGAAGGGTAATAAAGCACAATTGATTCCTACTGTGGAATATGGGCGTGAAAGGTTTAGCACGAGCCGTTCCATATTTATAATGGCTACTTGTGCAGACGGGGTCACAGTGATCCTGAACCCGTCCAGCGGTGCTGAGAGGCATAGCATTCGTGAGCAGACATGGGCCGAGGCCCCTGGGGGTCTGAGCTGGCACAGGCCCCTCCCCCCCCCCGCTACTTTCCACGGTGGCGTAGATGTTGAATGGGGGCGGGGTTACATTAATTATTTCTTAATGCAAATGTAAGTGGTTAAACAGCTTATGTAAAAGCTCCTCAGAAAACAGGCTGATATAAATTTAAAGGCACTTGCATCCTTAACAGACAGTGCTGCCTGCACAACCGCCATTTGCTCTGTTTCTACCAAAGCGGTTCATTGGTTCATTGCTTGCACAGTTCTTATTCATTTCATTTCAAATTTACTTACATTTTTTTGCATATTTTTTCCTCCTTCCACTTTCATTGTCTTCTTTTACATACATTATCCTTTTCTCCTTTGTTATATTTATTTCTACCAACATTGTCCTGCACTTGCCTCATCAGATGCTATTGGACAGAGACAGTCCCCCTTATGGGGATCGGCGAGTCCCGTCTTGCTTTATCTTACAGCTGCCTACGTAGGGAACTTGTGACATCAGATGGACACTCTGACCGCCATCCCCGTGCTCCAAATCCCCGACCAGGGTCTCCGTGTTGGTCTGGGCCGTCCTCTCCCTTGTGCTCTCAGCCTGCTGCAGCGTAATGCTGGCCGCAGTTCGATGTGATGCCGATGACCCTTTAATTAAGCTGGATTGGCTTGTGATTTACACTTCTGAAGAAGGATGTATGTTCACTGCAGAGCGATGAGGTCATTCAGAAGTTCACCGCCTCATTGGCCTGTGGGAGGCTCTCCGTCAGCCGCCACCTGCTCCCATGGCTAGCCCGGACCCTGCTCCCGCTGTCCCCCGGCTTCCTGTCTGCCCCCACAGCTGAACAGACGTGGGCTCGCAGATGGAAGAAACCGTGGGAACGACCCGCTCTTCTCTGTCCTGCTCTCTCCATCTCTACTGGCTTCCTTTGACCTGGGGAACATTTTCATGAAAGAGGCTCGGCTCACCCTGTACAGTGGGCTTCACTTCACTTCACTTCACTTCACTTCACTTCACTTCACTTCACTTCACACCACACAGAATCAGCCCAGAAATGCTTTATGCCCTTTCAAAGATATACGTATTCACTTTGGTTTGGACACCTTCTTTATGGCCATTTCCTAAATCTTAATCATACTATTCTAGTCAAAGGTTCTTCATCTTTCTTAGGCATTAAAGTCTGTTAGATGGCCTCTTAATACCTATCCATCCATCCATTCATCCGTCCATCCATCTATCCATCCACCCCCCTTCTAACCCTGACCCTGTTCGCAGACCCTGTTAATTTGTCATGTGATTATTTGTCACCGCATTCGTCTGTTCCTGGGCACACTGTGAAACATTCTGAATGCTTCCAAGAGCAGGACTGCAGATAATCATGTTTGATTTTGCTCCTTTAAGGGTATAAAAGCAGGTTCCTCCTTCAGGTACTTTTAGAAAAACCTGTCAGCCGCAAATCCTCCTCCCCGCTGTGCGCTGCAGCAGATCTCTGCCATTAGACATGTCTCCTCCCACATTTCATAAAGCAGTGTGTGGACATGTGGGTTAGGATACTCTGCCTGTGGTTGATAATTTGCTGGTTCAAATCCTAGGGTCAGCAGAGTGATTTTCCCACTGGGTCCCTGAGCAAGGCCCTTAACCCCCAGGGACTGGCTGACTCTGCATTCACAAAAAAAAAAAAAAATGTATGTTACTTTGGATAAACGTGTCAGCTAATGAAGTAATGCCAGATTAGCTAGCAGTTTACAGTGAGCCCCACTGGGGTTACGCTGGTATTTCTGTCTGCTCGGTGATAAGTGCTTTTTCTATTCTTATTTATTTCTCATCAATTAATTTGCGAGTTTGAATCTTTAAGAGAGCCAGTGCTAGCCCTCCTACAGAGTTAAATTTAGCAGTATACAAAGGAAGAGTCCAGCATTATGCAGAACAGGCTGACTAGGCCCTACACAGGGAAATGGGGAGAGGGACCTTATCAGTCACTGTATGTCTCTCTTCCACACCGTGAGCTGTTGTGCATGGTAGGGTTCTGCTCCACCAGCACGGCCCAGTAAACATGCCAGATCCGGCCATTTAAGGGCGACTCGATCGGAGCGAGTCGGCGGTCATACGTGTGACAGCCTCAGCATCCCTTCCTGAAGCCCCCAGGAGCTGGATGAAAATCTGCAAAATCATCCAAGATCAGAAAACCAAGGTGGGCGGTGAGTCAGTACTTTTTGCACCCAGTTTAAAAACACATCTTATATGAAAGAGTTACAATTAACTTGCCGATTTATTAGTCCTCAGACACTTTGTAGACATTTTCAAATCCAAGCTGAAAACATTCCTCTTTGACCAGGCTTTAGCCTAGTTAACCACCAGCTTAACACCAGCTTATCACTATCTTAACACCAGTTTATCACTAGCTTAACACCATCCTGCACTTCTGTCCCTCTAACGGCACCTTATTTCCTGAATTTATCTGTAATTTGCCTTTTATTTTCAGGCTTGATTTTTTTTCTCTTTTAAATCTATTGTTTTAATCATTTTTAATTTCTATTCTCATTTCTTTTTAATTTGAACATGCATTTATTTCATTGTATTCTGTATTTTTATTGTGTGTAGAGCACTTTGAATGACCGCAGTGTATGAAAGGCGCTATATAAATGAACTTGCCGTGCCTTGTCTGCCTCCAGATGGGATGGTTCATATCGCCGAGTTTTCACCGCTGGTTTTTTCATGTCATGTTTTGTTTCTGCAGATCGAATCTCAGCATCAAAGCTTCACTATCTACTAGCTGACATTTAGCTGTGACTCTTTATTGGACAGTGTGCTGGAACTGATACACTGCATGATTGGATACCTGATACATGAATGGTTTTCCAAAGACATTTAGTAACGCACTATGAGTAGTGCAGCATGTGATAATCAAAGTCTACAATGATATTGTTCATTTTCTGTCCAAATGTCCAAGATGGGGTACTGAGGGGACCTGGACATATTGTACTGGGGGCAGCGTGTGGCTCAGTGGGCTAAGCCTCTGTACCTCTGATCAGAAGGTTGCTGGTTCAAGGCCTAGTCTTAGCAGAACAGTTGTCTGTCAGTGGGCCCTTGACCAACACCCTTAAACTCCAGGTCCGGAGGCGCTGCATGGTGACTGACCCAGCGCTGTTACCCCAAGCCTGCTCTCACCTGTATGTGGGTTTCATGGGGAAAGTGAAAAGAGAATTTTCCCCATGGGGATTCATGAAGTATCTCTACTCTATACTATGTGATGAGCTGTGTATCTGGCATCTAACTGAACAATGAAAAGTCATTTATTTAACTTAGCATTTAAAAAAAATTAGGACACCCCATTAAATATGTAATTCTTCATTAAGAAATATCAAAATATCAATATTAAATATTCTTTCAAATTATATCTGTAGATAGAGCTGACGTAATTGCATCAGCTATGCAAAAACAAGAAACAAATTCACTTATTTAACAAAGGAAATTAACTAAGATGCCAATTCCTACTGAGGAAAAAGTTAGGACACCCTGTGCCCTAATAGCTAGTATTTCCCCCTTTAGCTGAAATAACCTAAATGAGACCTTTCCTATAACCATCTATCAATCTCTGACATTGACTAGCAGGAAGTTTTCCCCACTCTCCAATGCAGAATTCCTTAAGCTGTGTGATGTCATGCATGCACTTCCACTTCAAAACACCACACAGCATCTCAATAACATTCAGATCTGGGCTTTGACTTTACCATTCCAGAACTCTCCACCTCTTTCTTGTAAGCCATTCCTTGGTAGATTTACTCGAAAGTTTTGGGTCATGCTCATTTGCATGGTCCACCTCCACTTCAGCTTCAACATCTGGACAGATGTTTTCACATTGTCCTCAAGCACCCTATGATGAATAACCCCCATGCTTCACAGTTGCTATAAGAACATCCATCCATCCATCCATCCATCCATTTTCCAACCCGCTTATCCTACTGGGTCACGGGGGGTCCGGAGCCTATCCTGGAAGCAACGGGCACAAGGCAGGGAACAACCCTGGATGGGGGGGCAGCCCATCGCAGGGCACACTCACACACTCACACAGGCACACCTACGGGCAATTTAGAAACCCCAATTAGCCTCAGCATGTCTTTGGACTGTGGGGGGAAACCGGAGTACCCGGAGGAAACCCCACGACGACATGGGAAGAACTCCACACACATGCGACCCAGGCAGAGATTTGAACTCAGGTCCCAGAGGTGTGAGGCAACAGTGCTAACCACTGCACCACCATGCCGCCCCCTATAAGAACATAAGAACATAAGAACATATTTCTATGAGGTTCTTTTGCTCAAAAGTTGTCTTTGGTTTACGGCAAACATCTCCTCTGTTACTGCGCCCAAATAATTCAATTTCAGATTCATCAGTTCAAAGCATGTTGTTCCAAAAGTCCCAGTCTTTGTCTAGGTGGTCTCTGGCAAACTTCAGTGTTGCCCAGATGTTTTTTTGACTGCAAGGGTTTCCTCCTTGTACAGCTCCAATGAAAATCAAACTTGTGCATCTCTTTCTGATGGTAGATGCATGTACATTGACATCGACTGTGGCTGGAGCTTCCTGTATGACCCATGATGACCTTTTAGGATTTTTGGAGACGTCTTTCAGCATCTTGCGGTCGGTTCTTTGCCTGAACTTGCTTGGACAGCCTGTCCTGACCATGCTGGCAGTTGTTTTAAATGTTCTCCACTTGTAAATTATTTTCCGGATAGTGGAATGGCTGATTCCAAACTCTCTTGAGATATTTTTATATCCTTCTCAGGCTCATATGCATCTACAAGCTTCTTTCTGAAGGCCTCAGCGAGCTCTTTGGATCTCACCATGGTGATACCACTCATTTCAACAATCAAGAGCAAACCAAACTAAGTGTCTGTGGTTTAAATAAGACAGGCTCCACCAAAAAGCTCTGTAATGATGTTCTGATCATTTTCACCTGATATGGTGCCACCTGAATCTAATTCTAGGATTTTTAAATTGTGATGAATGTGAGAGTGGAAATTAGGATCGTAGTTAAGTTCTTTTCGTAAATAAGTGAATTTGTTTCTTGTTTTTGCATAGATGATGCAATTTCATCCCCATCATCTACAGATATAATTTGAAAGAAGATTTAATAATGATATGTCGTGATTTCTTAATAAAGAACTAAATATTTAATGGGGTGTCCTAATTTTTTCACATGACTGTATGTTAGTACTAGCTGACATTTGTACTCATGAAGGTTGTTTGTATGGATTACTTTACAACACTACCATCAACATCGATAGCCAGATAGCTAGCTGACTAACATCAGTGTTAATTGTAAAACTGACAATTTATCGTTGAACTATTCACCGACAGCTGTGTGATGATAGATTTCTATTTGTGGTGATATGGGTGCCTCCTGATGTATTTTTAAAGGTTTACTTTGTAAAGTAGTTTCTGAGAAAATAGACCTGAAGTAATAGATTTTTGGAGGTACATGTTTTTCACTGGACAGCAATGGTATTATAATTCTATCTAATTGACGGTGTCGTGTGTGTCATGCACTGACAAACACTAACATCCCAACAAGCCAGCAGTGTCTGTCACTTCCGTATGCTGATATCAGCCAGGTGCAGGGATGCAGGGCTGTAATCAGCAAGGCACATTATCCATCATGACCTTGTGGGCGAGTTCTGCTTTGGCCTAACATGTTCACCATCCAGTGCTCTTTGTGCTTTTTACACAGAGATATTAATCGCTACACCAGATGAAAATGAATATGGCTACTTTCACTGAACACCATAATAATCTCTCTAGCATCGTCGCAGAAGGACTTTGTTAGCCACGTGCCATTTTCAGGACTTTTCTCTTCCCCATGTTTGAAATGTAACTGATCTTTTTATTGTCTGTTTCCAAATACAGGGGTCCCCCCCCCCCTCCTGAATATAAAAAGGGGTGACAGTGATGTTGCCAGGGTAACCTTATCTCAGTGTTCATGTAATTTTTTTTGTTTAAAGTGAAGAAAAACGGGGGCAATACAATCAGGGTTTAAATACCCATAAAACACTGTCGAACCACATTGGAAAAATCACTTGTGTCTGCTGTCCATATTGTAAAATACTGTGAAAGTTACTTAATGATTATCATGCAATAATTGTGTATTACTAAGTGCAATGGTTTCTATAAACCATTTGTCACGCCCTGCTCTGTTCGATCCTAATGTGTGCCACGCCCACCTCGTTACTCCGTGTTTCTACCTGATTGTTCTCGCCTGTGCCTTGTTAGTTTGCTCTGTCTAGTGTATTTAGTCCTTGTCAGAGTCAGTCTTCCCCAGATCCGTCATTGTAGTGTTGCTGTCTTCATGCTTGTCTGCCTTGTTACCCAATAAAAACCCCATTTCCCCGAACATCCGGCTCTGTGCGCCTGCTTACCCGCTCGCTCACCCGCCGACCGTGACACCATTAATGTAAACGATTATTTCCTTTGTCATGTGAAGAAAAGCCAGTGTGATCAGCAGAGAGGATGATGTACAGGCCTGGATTTAAATAGGCAATGTGCAGGTGTTAGTGCCAGTGTGATCAGAGAGGATGATGTACAGGCCTGGATTTAAATAGGCAATGTGCAGGTGTTAGTGCCAGTGTGATCAGAGAGGATGATGTGCAGGTCTGGTTTTAAATGGGCAATGTACAGGTGTTACTGCACAGATCCATCCTCAGCTTGTTTACAGGCTGATGCTGCAGAGAGCTGCATCACCAATGGTAACCATCTATGGGGCTGGACACTCTCCCAGGAAATAATAATCATGTGTTTTCATATCAAATAGTATGAAACAGTAGAAAATAATACTAGGGTTTTGATATCGAACATCAACAAAATAGCACAAAATACTATAGAAATAAGACCAAACTGCATTTAATCTTGTAGATATTTACTGACAGTTTATAAGTTTGCTTAAATATGTCTGTGTGCAGGGATGGACTGGCATGCTGGTACATTTAGGGTGTACCCTGCTCATTCCCCATAGGCCCTGCAGGCCAGCTCTGGAAAATGGATGCATGGTTATGATAGAATTCAAATAATTCAAGGGTGAGCAATCTTATCCAGAAAGGGCCGCTGTGTATGCGGGTTTTCACTGCAACTCCCTAATTAGATTACTAATTATAGGACTGATTGGCTGATGAGTTCTCACTCCTGGGTTGGAATAGCTGACCTAAAGGTTATCCCAAAATCCTGTATACACACTATCCCTTTGCGGAAAGATCCTCCCCCCCCCCC
>JAODLC010000002.1:5908312-5925594 GCA_026781145.1 Hippopotamyrus pictus
TAAACTTCATTTCACTTCTCAAATATCACTGTGTGTGTCTCCTATATGATATATTTAACTGACATTTTTTATCGTAAAAACCAACGATTTATACAGGAAAATCATGACGATTAACAAGGTTGCCCAAACTTTTGCATCCCACTGTATAGTCTATTAACCATATACAGCTCTAGTACAATGTAGCATGAATTATATAGTGTAGTACACAAGGATTGATGCATAAATGCATTATAGTTTTCTATTTCCCTACTAGCTAATGTGCTAACAAATTTTACATAATAGAAGTGAGTGCTGACCATCTGATATGGGTCTGTAAACATGTCCTTTTTAAGGTGTTGATCCAAGCCTTCTTTTACAGACCTGTCCAAATTCTTCCATGTGAGAGTCATATTTTTGTCAAGCAGTTTCTGAAATATGGCTTTTGTGAGCTATTGTCAGATTCTAGATTGAATCAAGGAGCCCTTCTAACCCTGTTATGTCCTTGCAGACGGGGCTGCTAGTCGCTTGCTATCAGGGCTACGTTGAGGTCGTCATTGCGCTAGCACAGTGCCCCTTCGTTGACGTCAACTGGCAGGACAATGAAGGAAACACAGCTCTCATCACGGCTTGTCAGGCAGGTAAGAGCTCATTACAGCCACCATCACAAGGAGCCTTTGTCATCCCTGCCTCTTGTGCTTAGGAATTATTTACCTTTTTATAAATCTTATGAGTATTTACTAGAAAAAAAAACAAATCACCAAGTATTATAAGCAGAACATAGCTGAATTATTTAGCAGCGGCTGGTTGACATTTATAGCACTTTAGCTTAAATACGATGCATTTTCATAAGTGCTAACATAATTAGGCCCAGAGGCACATTAAGGGCAGGGATACCCTGGCATATTTAGGGAGCCAGCAGTTTACGGGGGACTTTGAATGCATAAAATTATGTGAAAAATTGGGTGGCGGGGCCCAAGGTGACATTTTATCAGGGGACACGGAATTTCTAGCCGCACCTTTGATTAGGTCTCTCTGGATTCGAGGCTCTTGGTCCCTTTCTGTACCTACTGCTGTAAAAGTGCAGAGTTAACATTAGGTAATTTGTTCAAATATTTGGTCTTTTGCGGCACACCAAATACGTGGGGGGGGGGAGATTAAAATTTTCAGCCAGACTGTAATTAACTCCTATTTAAAATCTAATGGGCTTCCATTAAATACAGTAATTAGATCCCCCGTTTTCAGCGCCCCTCCCCGCTGCCTGCACTCGCATGGACCATCGCTCAGGCCGCAGGGAAACAGTTACAATTGCTGTTTATTGGCATCCTGTCTGCTGTTGATTTTCTGCAGCATTATTCTTCAGTTTTATGTGACTGAGTTTCCTGGGATTTGGGGAGAAGAAACACTTTCCATCTATAAAGTATTTTGTTTCCCCATTGGGATGAACCCTTCGGAAAAATGTGTGATGATAAACACATCGAGGGACTGGGTGACTAGGCCAGAAGAGCAGTGTTTTATGAAATCAGTGTTTCATTCCAGCGAGCAGAATGATGACCATCTCCATATGCTTTCAGGACATATAACTATCTGCAACTATCTGCTCAACTATTATCCCGGCCTCGACCTCGAGCGCAAGAACTGCCACGGCTTCACAGCCCTCATGAAGGCCGCCATGCAGGGCAGGACAGAATGTGTCCGGACTCTAATGTTCGCAGGTACAGTTCCGAAGATCCTCGGTCTAAAAAAGATGGGTCCAGGTCCAAACCCAAATCCAAAGCTAAATGAAAGGCACGCAGCTTCTCAAATCCAAAATCAAATCCAACAATAGTGTTTGCTCACAACTAAGGAATTGTGTAGAAGCGTAAAGGTGTTTCCTTACACTAAAGCAACATGTAGACGTGTGATGCCCAAGGTCTTGCTACCTTCAGGTGCAAGGTAGATTCAGGACTGTCGCTTTGTGATCCTCAAAGCTGCAGATGCTCTGGTGTGCATGAGTCGTGGTCTCCCAGTCATGAATACTCAGCATAGTAGCAAAACCATTTAAGTCAATACCTTAGATGTCATAGAATGGTGTCATATAAACACTCTATATTGTTCTACATAATGCATTTAACTGCATTTTTCAAAAATGAAAATTAATTATGATGACTAAATAAAACTGTACTAGAAATGCACGAGTAATGTGTTATGGAATTAGTATTTGTGCAGGGCTGCAAAAACAGCAATTTCAGAAAGACAGCTACCTTGCATCAGAAAACATTTTGTCTTTCCTGTAATGATACTGGAGAACAGTGAACCCATAATTACTACATCACCATGCTGCCAAGATGATGGGGACATTTTCAGAAAGAGGCTAACTGTAATTTTCAGGGCAAAATAAGGAAAACAAGTGTTATCAGTTGAAAATAAGAACTGGTACAATTACATTTATTCACATTTGTTTATTTAATATATAGAAATATCAATTTATAAAAGCCACAAAGGACACAAAATGTACAAAAATACATGAAGGATAGACACATCTTAACTGTCTAGCTAGCTACATATTATTATCCGTAGCCAAGGCTACATATTATTATCCAGTCACGTCTACTGATTCTCGTCATGTGACTGTCACCTGCAGTGTTCCGTCCTGAGGTCCACAGGACCAGCAGACATGTACGCAAACAATGGCGATGATCACAGTCCTTCCGTACAGCCAGAGAAGGGGAAGCAGGCCTGGTACAGGTTCTGAGGACACGCATTGGCGAACAGCAGGCAGTGTTTTTAAAGGGCTGCAAACAGATACCAGCCTGGTCCATGACATCATTTGGCTTGTCGGCCCTCAGTAGATGACTCAGAATCTAGTACAGGAGGGTTGCAAAGGGCCTCAGAAAAGTCTGATGTATGCCTGGAGAGCAAGCAGGCAGGCAGGAAGGCATCTGATGTGCAGGACGTGGTACAGTTTCACTTTGGTGTCGTACAATTTCACCATAGATTGTGTTAAACCTGCGTTGTTTGCAAATAATAAATATCTGTAATATACATGCCTGTGCTGATTGTTCTCTGAACTGTCTAGCAGATACTAACTGCAGTTGTAGACAATATCGAGAGCAAATGGAACCGGATGCTTTTAACTGTGAAAATATTCATTAACTTATTATGATCTTTCCGGTTCAATGGAGAAAGCCATGTGTCTGACATTTGCATTTTGTGTAATATCACATGTGCAGGGTACTGTTTTGCGACGCACGCTGCTAACTGTTGCCCAATGACAAATACAAAAATGAATATGGCACTCTTTAGATTAAATAAAGCCAGAGTATTTTTATTTTCTTGTTTTATAATGTCAATATTATTCTTGTAAGAAGTGACGCTTTTAAATGGTGTTTTTCATAGTAATTATTGAGAATTAAGTAATTGTGTGAATTATTCAAATTTATATATAGGAATTAGTGCATTAGTGTGTTTAGCCTTGAAATTGGAAGGTTGTTGGGTCGAGTCCCAGGAGAGGCATTATATTAGATGGTCTCTTTTCAGCTGTATAAATTTTAAGCTGCTTTAGATAAAAGCTTTAACTGCAGCTCAACAAGTAGAGCAAAGTGCTAACAATGCAAAGAGTGTGGATTCAAGTCCCAGTCAGCACACAACTGCAGCACTTCCTCCTACTGTAAAATAAATGAGTAAGACGTAATAAGCCATTGTGTTTTGCCCGCTGCATTAGGGGCGGACCTGGGTGCCCGCGACCCTGGGCGGAAGCTGACGTCTTTGGAGTGGGCCGTGTTCACAGGCCGCCACGACACTGCTCGGCTGATGACACGCCTGCTGGCCAGGCCCTGCCCAGAGCAGTTCTCCGAGTCCTACAGGCTGGAGTGGCCCCCGCTGCCTGACCTGGTGGCCAAGGCCAAGAAGCAGAAGGGCTGCCTGAGGAAGGTGACGGAGGCCATCCGCAACTCCTTCTTCTTCAGGACGCATGGGGAGCCGCAGGAAAATGGCGTGATGGACCACATGGTGCGCCTGACCACTGGGATAGGCAGCCCCTTCGTGGCAACGGCCTGCCAGACGGTGTGCCCAAGCAGCCCCCCTCGCGTTGGCAAACGGCGCTACTCTGTGCAGGAGATCCTCAAGAAGCAGCGGGTGGAGCAGCTCAAGAACCTGGGGTCTGAGCACCTGGACGGCTACAAGAAGCTGTTCCAGAACTCCCAGGTCACTCTGGTGCCCAGGAAGAAGGAGCGCAGGGCTAGCCTGCAGTCCTGGGACCCGACAGGCGGTGACGCGGTGGCACTGAGGCGCAGCAGCCTGCTGCCCCTGCATCTGGTGCGCCGCCGGAGTGTACGGCCAGGCATGGCGATGCCCAAGGTCCGGGTGACCAAGGCCCCAGCACCGCTCTATGTGCCTGAGAAGGAACAGCAGAAGAACGGCTCCGTCAATGAGAACCTTCTGCAGATCCCCAAGTGGAAGTACAAGGAGCAGCGGGAGGAGCGGAAGAAGATGGAGGAAGCAGAGAGGAAGAAAAGGGAGGCACTGTCTGAGAAGAAGCGCACGTCTGCGGGGAGGAGGACATAATGGCCACCCGGCCACTTCCTGTCAGGGCATTAGCCCTCGCTGCCGAGCTGAGCCACACACCACGCGAGAATTTCATACTTGAACAAAAATTTATATTTATTTTCCTATTTATTGCTTGGAGAGAAATAATTGATTTTTATAAAGCTTTTTGTAGATTGTCACAGAGGTAAATCCACTACTAGTGACCAAAGGATGAGAAGCCAAATTATTTTGATAGCCATAGAAGACAAATGAACTGAGCTGACTTAGGTAGCATATTTATAAGTAATTTCCATGTGATATGGCCAAGTTTTCCAACTCATCAGCTCTGTTAAATGCTCAGTATGGTGTAGTTAATTCACTACGAATGACAACTTTTGCCCAAACACTTTTGTTCAGTAGCTGATGGAAAGTGAAACCTGATAGCATAATGAAGGTACACTACAGGAGCAGAACCATCTTAATGTCTAAATGCCATGCAATAAATGTACCCCACCATTAAATCGTAGATAATCACAATTGCGCGATACATCTCATCTTCAGACAGGATCGCAGTTTCTATCTACATTTAATGAAATATAGGGTACACTCTGCACTGACAGACCTGCAGACAAATGGGCCAAGTTTATTAATAGCCAACAGAAGACAATTTAACCATCCTGAATGTTAGCTAGCTGTGCCAGGAAATCTGCCTGTTAGGCTAAGCTGGGCTATGGCTGGCTCCCCTATTAACCAGACTGACTCACGTATAATCAGAGTGTACCTCTCAGATGGTTTTATTGCTATTCCGCTTGTCATCTCCATGACGTTTTACAGGAGTGGCCCTACACTAAAGTAACCCATCCATATCTGTACAGATCTGGACATCCCCTTTATAGCGGTGAGGTCATTTTTGGGGTTTAACCATAGGCTGCTGGGTGGAGAATCGTACTCCAGGCTCTTTCAAAACAGATTGGGTAGTTGAGCTCAGTAAAGCTAACACTAGTGGGAATTTTACTTACACAAAAATTGTAGAGGAGGTGGGTCCAAGCAACTAGATTAGTCCTAGTCAGGACCAAGACATCTGATTGGTTTGTCCTTCCTCCTCTAGTTGCTTGGACAGACCTCCTCTTCTATCTGATTGGTTATCTCTCTGAACCAATCATTTCCATTCTGCCCTCAGAACATTTTTGGGTAACACTCCCATGAATAAACTGATAATCTCCCAGTCTTAGTATTTAAACGGTGACAATGCAGCAGTCTGTGTTGCATTGATCCATCTGTCCCTGTGCGTTTTATCCATGAGCTCATCACACCCAAGGCGGGTGGATGATGTGCTCCTGGAGAACGTGAGAAATCCCTCACCACTCTCACGGCCCTCATGGGAGCCACATATCATGAGATAACCCCCTCACTGATGGCCAGCGTCTGCTCCTTGGGCTGGCTGGGATGTTTGTCAGAGGAGTGTGTCTGGAATTGAGGAATTAGACCCAAGCTCTGTGAAAAGCTCTCAGAAAAATCAGGTTCACTTGAACACTGTTTGGTTTCCCACGTGCCACGACATCACCTGGCCCCCCCTGTAGCTGGGATGCAGCATGGGGCGAGAGGCACGGTGGTCATTGTCGCACGGCTAAGGTCGGGATGACTCCACTCCTCATCTTCTAAATTTCTATGAAGAACACAGATATAGCAGCACAGAAACTTTACACTGTTAGGACAATGATGCTAAATGATGTATGTTGGGAAATGTAACTGGAATCAAGTCCAGATGCCACTGTGAAGGCAGCACTCTCCCATCTCCTGCCTGAACTTTGTATTGTTCTTTGTTGTATTGATGACCTGCAGCTTTGGTGGCATGTATTCAATGAAAGTGGCACTTGTAGTAAAAGTGTAAAAAAATCTACTGCTTTTGTTAATCCCCAAATGAAAGTGAGTGAGTGAGTGAGTGAGTGAGTGAGTGAGTGAGTGTGTGTGTGTGTGTGTGTGTGTGTGTGTGTGTGTGTGTGAGCGAGCGACCGACCGACCGTCCGTCCGTCCGTCCGTCCGTTCCCACAATGTGATTAAAACCTGTTATTTTGATGTTGTGGGGACTTTTTCAGTCCCCACAAGGGGAAACTCAATTTTATAAAAATCTGTGACTGCAATCAAAAATCTAAGGATGGTTATCATTGTCGGGATTAGGGTTTTCCCATTGAAATGAATGGACATCCCCAAAAAAATATGAATACAAACGTGTGTATCTTTGTGTGTTTCCCCTTGTGCATGTAGTACACAGAGGCAGTCTGAAAGAAAATGATCCTAAATTTGGTAGTGAGGCCCTGAGGTGTGAAGAGTTGGCTGAGAGGGTGGAATACTTAGTGTCAGCTATTTGGCAAATGATCGGACCTGCACTGGGCCAGACCCTGTCTGGTGTATGGCTGACTTTGTCCCTTACAGAAGCAGTGGGCTGATAGTATCTGATCAAAGAATTGCTAAAACTGTAGGGTTATGCTGTTATTTCTGAACTTATTTCTGGGTTTCTCTGGCCCACTCGCAATCGGCCACCTGTCTTCCAGCCACCTGTCAGTACGGCGGCCTGAGGGACAGTCGCACTGCCCACGTGAGGGACAGTCGCACTGCCCACGTGAGAGACAGTCGCACTGCCCACGTGAGAGACAGTCGCACTGCCCACGTGAGGGACAGTCGCACTGCCCATGTGAGGGGAGCGTGGGATACTAGTGAATCGTCCCAGCTGAGGAATATCTGGCAGCCACTCGCCATGCAGCTTGGGGAGTCCCAGAATCCAGGGATGTGCCAGCCTGGTGAAGTGCAGGAAGCACTGAGTCATGACCGAGTAGCAAGCTGGAAATAACTGCGAGAGCGACTTGTGTTCGTCTCAGCCTAAGCAGCAAGAACCTGTTCCTGAGAAGGCTGAGCATGTCGCAGTGCTCCTGCAGGGCAGCTGGCATCAGCATCGCCCATGAAGGTGCCAGAACAAGTCAGGTGGCACTTTGACATGGGTGTGGGTATTGTGTGTGTAGCACATAGGCCGTCTGTGTGGTTCACGTCATCTTAAGTCTGAGGTGGTGAAATCTCTCTGGTTACTGTCTGCGCTTTTAAAGGATGGCTTTGTGTGGCTTATACGTGCTATGCATTCACTGGAAGACTATTCCACAGCTGAGGAGCTCTATAAGAGAAAGCTTTACAGCCTGCCGTAGTTCTTGCTACCCTGGGTAGTAATACTGCAGTCAGCGGCTTCTTGTGGCAGAGCTTGTCCAGGCCTCTCTGGCGGACACTGGTCCTGAGTGGCCACAGGCTGAGACAGTTAGTTTTGTACCGCAGTGAATATCGAAGAGTACTTTTACATTTCAGCTTTCGCCCGCAAGCTAAAAGTGGCACTTTTATTTTGTTTTTTGGTTTGTTTGTTTGTTTGTTTTATTCCCAGACTTCAGTTGCTTTCACTTGTTTCTGTCCAGCTGTCTCCTGGTCCTGTAAGCGAGCAAAAAGGCAGGTCACCCTCCCGTGCCGCTATGTAACCTATCCCGTCCATGCTTGCTGTGTGACTTATTGATGGATTGAGTTGCTCCTCCATCCAGAGTGACATCTGTTAGAGCAGAGTTTCGTGTGTAAGTCCACTGCTATGCACACTGCAGATCCGAGCGAATTGTTTATCGGATGGCTGCATGGGGCATACTTTGGGGGTTGTCCTTTGTGTGGAAAGACCCTCTGATCAGTGTGACAGTTACTGACCTGTCATGTTTGGGAGCAGTCAGGGAACAGCCCGTCCAGAGCAGAACAGACCACTTCAAGCAGCAGTGGCAAATGGCTACCTTGCCGACAGCTGTATCCAGACGTGAGGACCAGTGCGGGCTTCCTGAAGCACGAGCATGGAGCACTGAAGCTGGAGGCTTTGCTTCTGTAATGGGAGTTTTGCTGGAGCTTTGCTGTTATTTCAGGCCTGTGCTCTCTTTGGGTAGATAGGATGATGCAGCTCATCGTTATTGTGGTGTTTTTTCCATCTAGGTTCAAATTGGTCTAACCTTACTAAAACCGTGTCCTTTCTTGGGTGTGCGTGCAGGGAAGATGGGCCATCATTTCTGAATATTACCGAACAAACGGTTCCTTTTGCTGTGCTTGTGGGCTGCTGTGGTCTGGTGCACTCCTGGGGCAGTAGGTAAGGCGACAGAGCTGTCCGGCACTACTTGCTGGGTAGTGGAGCTGTCTGCCGAGACTTGGGGGCAGTTGGTGATTGAGTAAAGCCGTCCGCCGTGACTCGCCGGGCAGCCGAGCTCAGTGCTCGGTTCAGTGTTTCATGGCTTCTTTTGGCCTTTCTCCTCTGTGGTGTGAGGAATGCCTGTTAGATTTTTACGTTTGTACAGTGTTTCTTAGACCGCTAACCCTTGGAGGTTTGTGACTGTGTCTGGCGGTCCTGGCGCTTCATGAGCTTTGGTGCCACTACTGGCCCGTTTGATCACACTTCTGGTATTACGTGAATGTCAGCATCACACTCATCAGGCTGTACAGACGGACTTCATCACCGCTCTCTTTTGTGTTTAGCGGCCGCTTATGTAATGGGGTGTGACAGAAATAGATGCCAGGTGATTATTCACGACTCTGTGCTGACTTTTAGCAGATTCTCTGATGCTCCTATGTGGAACTGCTGTGGACACAGTAATTAATAAAGAAAACATAATATTATAATATTATAATATTCATAATATTCAAATGCTGAGTGCAGAATGTGCATGTCGGTTTGTTCATAGGCAGACAGCTTTGCAGTTAAGCTGAACATTTTATATTTCTCTTATTCTAATTGATTTGTTTATTAAGACAGCGTGTATGAAATGTCAAGGTTGCCTTTAGCAGACAGTTATGGCCCTGTTGAAGCTGTCAGGGGTAACTGTGAGAAAAATGTAAGCATGTTTAACTAAGGAACATGAGACCATTTCATCGATCGATGGAAATGTGTTATTCTGGAGACTGATGAGGGACAGGCTGCTTCCTGCTCTACATTAACGCTTATGGACGTTTGCACACGGCATTATCTGAAGGTCCGAATGTTCACACACTTTCAAATGGGAAGGATAGTCATTGCGAAACCTGTGGTTATCATTATACTGTCAAAGGTTCCACTCGGTGCCAAGTGCGTGGGGTTGGAATCGAGAGTTGCGCTTGAGGCATAAGATCTCGCCGTTGGTTTACTGGAGTGGCATTTCGTCAGCACGTGTCTGCGTGCTTCCCGTAAGAGGGCACTCTTTTGGAAAAGGCCATACCTCCTTCATGCCTGCCGGTCACCACCTTTTCCGTCAGACTTGCTGAAAGAGTGTTAGTGCCCTATGGAGAGAGCGCTCCCCAATGCTCCTGGCGTGTTAGTGCCCTATGGAGAGAGCGCTCCCCAGTGCTCCTGGCGTGTTAGTGCCCTATGGAGAGAGCGCTCCCCAGTGCTCCTGGCGTGTTAGTGCCCTATGGAGAGAGCGCTCCCCAGTGCTCCTGGCTGCTGATATCATTGTCGTGATGCTTTCCTAGCTGTGCTCCCGTTTGGGATGTGGCATTTTTCTGTGGCTACTTCTCTGTCTTTATTGGAATGTACTAAAGGGAGCGTGATAGGGGCACTGTCAGGCTGGCATCGTGACTTTGTCCTGTGAACTTTGTCCTGCTGTCAACATCTTTTTTTCCTGCTTGCACTGGAGTAATGGTTTCACAAGTCAGATTAGTTACACTACTCTCACTCGGCTGTTTGGCTAAGCGGGCTTTGAACCTGATTCAGGAACACTTGGTCTGTAAAGTGTTACTTGAAAAGACACCCTAAACATATTTTAACATGCTGTGCTTATAGCCCGATGTAAAATGTTTTACATAGAAAATTTACAAAAACTTAACCTCTCTTCTTTTGCAATCTTCCAAGAAATTTCACTCCTTAGCTGACAATCGAGGATAGTCGTGCAGTTCTGAGAATCTCTCATTAATCCTCAAGGGAGCCATTCGAAGAAATTGAGCAAGATTTAAAAAGTAATATGACCAGTTGTTTGTTTATTGCCAAACTAGCAAAGTTTGTAAGAAATTGAAAATATGAATGTTTTGGATTGGCACATAACGTGCGTGCGTGCGTGCGTGCGTGTGCGCGCGCCTACACAGACCAAACATTTCACAGATTTTCTGTGAATTATTCTACAATCTTGTCCAGTGCATATCCAGCCTAGAGCTCTGCGCTGCTGGTGATGGGACTCAGGCCTCCCTTGCCCTGACGGGGATTTGTAGCTGCGTAGGGATGGATGCGTGAATGGATTGATGGATGGAATTTTTGCCTTGATGCACTTAACAAAATGACCGGAATGAGGTATTTAGTTGCTTTGTAACACACCCAAAAGACCTTTAAATCTCCAAGATGACAAGGGCCGTCCTGCGGACACACCATTCTGCGGTCAGGCCACAGTCCGGACGAGGTGCCCGTCTCCGCGGCTGTCACCCTGAATGTCTAATGACTGCTACGACGGGGCCGCTCCATGAGGAGTGCAAGGACTTTGGCAGCAAAGGGGCCAGTGAGATGTTTAATTCAGACTGAGTGTGGGCCGGTGTGAGAGAGAGAGCCAGCCCCGCGTGTGTGTGGGCTTCTGCTGTTGCCCCCCCCCCCCCCCCCCCTTCCGGACGTCCTTCTTTGGGACGTCCTTTCTCTCTTCATGTTGACAGCCTAGGGCTGCTTATGCAAAATGATAACGAGAGCAAGATTATTGCGGTTGAGAATTGCTCAGATGCGATGCTGTATCTGAAGTGAAAACATTCATCAGTCCATTAGTGCTTCATGCACACTGAAGTATGACGCCATCTGTGGGAAGCTGTCAGAATGTGAAGGACAAGTCGAAAACGGGTGGCTTATTAACGAGATCTTAATCAGCAGTGAAGTGTGTCGTTTTTACGCCTTAGAGTCATTGGATATTTAAATAAACCCTAAAAGGCTAATCCTCCGCTAAGACGTCTCAGGATAATTACTGTTATGTAACTGATAGGCAGCCAGCTGGCTGCACGTGACGTAAACCTCAAGGTCAGCCACATAACGGCAGCTTGGGCCCTGAGCGGCACGTGGCCGTCCGGCTGCTCGCGGTCCCCAGCCCCTCCGCTGTCCCCAGCCCCTCCGCTGTCCCCAGCCCCTCCGCTGTCAGCCCTTACAGATGCACCTTTGACCCTCGGACTCCCGGCGGCACTGTCGGACCATGCCGGCCCTGAGGTGTGCTCTGGCCCACAAACACCTCTGGTCTTTGCGATAGTCTCGGGGCACTGAGGGAGTCTCCCGGTAGGTGGGCAGAAATCCTCCAGCAGCAGTGAGGCCTTTAATGGCACCATATGGATCACAGAATAAAAGCCTTAAATTAAAGGGGTGATTTGGGTAGCTGGACTTGAAGCTGTTCTGTGGGTGACATTTGCCCTCAGGAAATGGAGCCCCATCAGCCCACAGACCCAGCGCTCCTCACACTTGTCCTTCAGGACGCTGGACTTTAGGTTGCCCTGCAAGGGTAACTAGGTCTCCCCCTGCAACCCACCCCTTCACCTCATTGGCTAAGATCCTGGCTGTGGTGCCTCTATGAACATCCCTCCCCCAAGCCCCCTGCACTCTCATCTTGATGTCAAATGACATTGACGACTGGTGATGACAGCGGCTCCCCACGTGTCTCTGGCTACCTGCAAATGCCACCGGCACACGTTTCACTTGCCACTCACGCTGGTGGGTCGTCGTGTGTGATTAAAAGGCACCTTGAGGCTTTTTCCTCTTAATGCGTCCAACACAGGATCGATCTCGTGAAAATCGATGGAAGAATTGTTCCGCAAAGTCGCCTGTGACTCTGTAGCCTAACTGGCTGATCTCTCCAATAACTAACAAAGAACTAACACAACGACTTGTTCAGCCTCTACTTTTGGTAGCGATGTAGTTTCATATGAAATTGTGTGTAGTTTAACCTACGAACTTTTTGTGTCTCCCACGCTTACTTAGCATAAAGGTCCTGTTGACTGTTGAGCGGTGTGAAAGTGACACACGAAAGTGGTTGGGAGCTACCAAAGTTCCCGGGCAAGACCGTCCAGGAGCTTAGAACCAGGAACCAGGTTCTGGAACTTGTGTGAAAGTGCCCTCTGACAGTAGCGTATCTTGCAGGCAGCTGGGCCATTAAGCTGAAGGACGTAGGACCTCCTCTGTTTTTCAAATATAAACCAAGTTTCTCTGAAATAACTCACTTCTAACATTTTATTGTGATTTAAAGATACATTTTCTTTGTTCTTTGGAAAAATTCACTATCATAAGATGTATTATCTTCTTACCACCTCGGTTGTTTTTTTTTAGCTACCAGCCGCCACAGATCTGTAATGTTCCTCTGCCTGATTTAAAGTGTCTAGTTTGTTTTCTCTTTCGTGAGCTGTGGAATGAAGACATCCGACACCCAGACAGAGCAAATCATTCCACTTTGGGGTCTAGTGGAAGAGTGCATCTGCCCAGCTGCCCTGGGAAGATCATGTCCCGTAACTTGCTTGGCCACATTACTGTATGATTGGGCTCTATGGGCTGCTAGGTTTTAGATTAGTGATATTTCATTTACCCCATGGGGAAATTCTCTTCATCCCATCTTGCCCTCCGTGAGACACACAGACACACACCAGTGTAGGGTGGAGGCACAGTGGAGCGGCCCTACCGGGGCTCTCCTCCCTCTGTGTCAAGTGCACTTTTCAGAACGCTCTGTTCTTTTTTTTTTTTTTTATGTCACACAGTCCCATGGCCAGATCCAGCGCCAGCGCATCTGTGGCTGCGGGTCCTGGGAAGGCCGGCGGAGCGGTCCAGAAGATCTGCCTGGTGTGTTCAGATGAGGCGTCCGGCTGCCATTACGGGGTGCTGACCTGCGGGAGCTGCAAGGTCTTCTTCAAGAGGGCTGTGGAAGGTGAGACGGGCGGTGCGGGGCGAGGTGGGGCAGGGGGGGCATAGGGTTAGGAGTTGGGGAAATGGTTCTGTAAAATCATGCCACACGCTGAATACGACACAAAAACCATTCGATGAGTCATTTCCTCGTTTGCTTTGGAGCAGCCCGCCTGCTCACCGCACAGACATCAGGCATGGCCCCTGACTCCGCCTCCTGACCCAAACGGGCCCCAGCCTGCAGACGGCACCCATAGACGCGGGCTTGCTTTGCCGGGAGTACCTGCTGACGCGTTGGGGTTTTCCCCGGTTTTCACACGTGGAGGACATCCTCTCCTAGCACATCGACTGGCTTTTCACCACTTATTAAAATTTTATTTTAATTGACATCTTCAGGGTGAATACATGGATCTCATTGCTGTGGCCTGTTAAAATGTCCAGTGTGTGAGCGATTAATCCTTTATAGAGTTTTTAATTGGATAATTTGTACAAAATGGGTTTCCATTTAAAATATAATTGTGCTATATTGAACGTTGAATTTTTAATTGTCATTGATATGGAATGAAAATCTCTGTGCATGAAGAAGCCCTGCTTGTATGTCCGAGTCTCCCTCTGAGGGAGATATCAGTTAATCCCGAAGTTTTAGGTTATCAGTGAATCTGCTGACATCCATCTATCTTCTACAGTTAGGCCCTGCTCAGGGTGGTGGGGCGAGGCAGGGTGGGGGGGGCGGGGGGTTGCTGGCCCAGGCTGCCAGGAGAAACTTCGAAGCAACTTGCAGTATCATCATTGCCTAACCGCATGTTTAAGTGATGCAGTTACCAAATGAAAACATGTGAATGAGTCTTGGTCTGACATCCTAATGGTTTATAAGCTCTGTTTTGGGGGAGTTACAGTGGCTGGGGAGCCGATGTGGCGAGATGCCCTCGCTCTCTGCTCGCCGAGCCGCTTCATGTTCCTTTGCGCCGCCTTACAAAGGCTGCCCCCCTTTCTGTTCTCACACGCGCCCTTCAGATTTAATCGTGTTTTCTGACACTCGGCCTGCCGTGTGATGGTGAACAGGCTTTAATCCGCAGATAATCAGCTCCTTTTGGCTCTGCTAAAGGTCGGGGGGGGCGGGGGGGGGGGCACTGCAGTGTAGTAAACAAACTGGCCTCTTTCACACGAGCGTGTGAGTCTGCTTCTCCTGGCAGTGACTCTGTTTCGCTCTTTTGGGAGCGAAATGGGAAAAAGTTATGAAAAAATGTATTTTTATGGAAAAGCTCTGCTAGATGGATTTAAGGGTTGAACTGATTTCAGCAGTAGGCAGACTGCAGAACACTTTAATGAAAGTCCGTTTTGATGAGAGGCCTGTTACAGCGAAAGCGTTCAGTGAAGGTCATTAACATCGACCTGCGTCAGCCACCCGCTGCGTTTTCTCAGTGTGCCATCGAGAGGAGCCCCTCCCCAGCCTGAGACCTGTGCCCATCCTTTAAAAAGCCCGGAAGTGTCTCTTGCAGTGAAAATGGGCTGATTCGCAGTGAAAATGGGCTGATTCGCAGTGAAAATGGGCTGATTCGCAGTGAAAATGGGCTGATTCGCAGTGCAGGCTGCGCTTTGTCTCTGCTATTCAGGGAGCTGATATTATCTGCATCAGGGAGCGTTTTCGCTGCCTTTTGTCAGCTAAATATGATGCATTATCCTTGATGCCATTCAGGGGTGCTCTAGGTGAAGCACAAGCTGTCAAACTCACTGCTATGGTGGTTAGATTGTCAGGCTTTACCTGGATAGATAGCACCCCAGCAGGGATTAAGGGGCTGTCATGTCCCTCAGTCCTTATTTTATAGGCCAGGTGCTTCTATCTTGCCTCCCTCTGTCTGAGCTGAGGTAGTGCCTTCATAACACCTGCTCTCTCAACTGCACATTTACGGCCCAACAATGACATCACTCTGCCCGCCCTGGGATTTGAACCACGCCCCTCTGGTCTCTTATCCAACATGCTAACCCAGTGAGTCAGTCGCACAGCAGCATCCCCCACCCCCCTGCTGGCTGAAGATGGCCGCCTGAGGGTCTCGGCGGGACCCATAGCCTAAGGCATATCAGCGAGATGAACTCGATCCCGTGAGCCCCAGCACCGTCCTCCTGTCTCTCATGTCGCCTCTGTGGTTTTTAATGAAAAGCACGCATACACAGCAGCTGCTCTTAATGGGATTATTACTTAAAGGGGTGTAGGATTAAGATTCCTAAAATCCCTGGGATTAAGGGGGTGGAGGGGTGGGGGTTCATTTTAACTTCCTGAACTTCACAGTGAGGCTCCACTGCTTCCCCTCATCCTGTGAGGGTTTGCTGTCTCTCTGCTGGGTGGCCTGACCGGCTGAGCCTGTGCACAGCGCCCTCTGTGGGCCCTGCCGGGTATGCACGCGTATAGTGTGGCTCCCTCGGTCTCGCCTGCCCTCCGGCTGCCCCGAGTTGGCATTCAGCTGGAAATGCATCACTTCCCTTTTACTGACCCTCTCAGCATCTGGCTGCTGGAGGGGGGACATGCAGTGAAATTTCAAACATAGAGTGGGCAGGGTGTTGTCAGCATTGGGCCCCTGAGCAAGGCCCCTAACCCCAGCTGGCCTAGGGACTGACTTTGCTTTCTCAGTTGTACGTCACTGGATTGGATAAACACGTCTGCTAGAATAATAAAATCTTCCCCATATTTATCGTGGTGCTGTTCAGCTTTGCTTCTGTCCTCTTGAGGTCTCCTAAGAAAAGGTGTGCAAGCACTTCACCGTTTAGACAGTTACAATGCCGTGTTTTGGTAACAGTGGAAATATCTGCTAAGTTAACAGACGGGAGCTCCACAGGGCAGGAGCTGGTGGGCAGGTCCGTGTCTCTGGGAGATCGCAGTCGCTCGCTGCAGTTTATCTCCTGCTCCAGTCGCTGTGGCGTCCCTGCCCGCCAGCGTCCCCTAACACTCCTCTCCTGCCGTCACTCAGGGCAGCACAACTACCTTTGCGCCGGGAGGAACGACTGCATCATCGACAAGATCCGGAGGAAGAACTGCCCAGCTTGCCGTTATCGGAAATGCCTGCAAGCCGGCATGAACCTGGAAGGTACGGCCCATCCCTCCCTCGCGGGTCGTGTGCGTGATTCGATGCCACGTGCGGCAGCTGTGAGCTATGCTGTCTGTACAGACGTTTAAACTGCCGACGAATTGCCAGAACGAAGCCCCACCCTCTGCTGGCAAGGCTCTCGGTCGTCATGGAAACCCTAATGGAGGATATTTAAAAGGGAATTTGGGGGTGGACAGACTAACACACAGCCCGTTACACTGTGTGAGGGGAGCACAGATACTGGGAGGGACTAGGAGTGGGCCTGGGTGGTATATGATCCTCACCGTGGGGGGGGGAGGGGGGTTTGTGTTCACGGGTGTACGGAGTTGGTGGATGTTCCGGTATATTGTCACGCTGCTGCTGGCGAATGTGGGTCCAGCCTCTCTCTGAGTGGGGGAGGGTCTGAGGTTCTGATGGCCCCTCCCTCTGGTTGCAGCAAGAAAAACTAAGAAGATGAACAGGCTGAAGGGGGTGCAGCCGGCGGCCTTGGCGGAGCCCCCTCCGGTGGCCATGGCGGAGCCTCACACCCTGGTGCCGAAGTCCATGCCTCAGCTCATCCCCACCATGCTGTCACTGCTGAAGGCCATCGAGCCGGAGACCATCTATGCGGGTTATGACAGCACCATCCCCGACACCTCTACCCGCCTCATGACCACGCTGAACAGGCTGGGTGGCCGCCAGGTCATCTCCGCCGTTAAGTGGGCCAAGGCCCTGCCAGGTGAGGAGTGGGCCCCGCTCGCTGCCCCGCTGCGTGATGGGCCCCGCTCGCTGCCCCGCTGCGTGATGGGCCCCGCTCGCTGCCCCGCTGCGTGATGGGCCCCGCTCGCTGACCCGCTGCGTGATGGGCCCCG
>JAODLC010000002.1:5961548-5988661 GCA_026781145.1 Hippopotamyrus pictus
CACGACACCCTTAACCCCTACCCATCCCTAACCTTAACCATAAGTAACCAACCCAAATACAAGACTTTTGGCACTTTTACTTTTTTGATTGCATTCACAGATTTCTATAAAATTGAGGTTATCCAAATGGGGACCTGAAGAAGTGTCCCCAAAAGTAAGGAAGTTTCGGGTTTTACCGCACTTTGGGGACATTTTGGTCCCCAAATGTGATCGATGCAAACCCACACACACACGGCATGGGGGATAAGGCCCTGGTTAGCTCCCCTGTAAGGGCACCGGCCGGTCTGACCACCCCCGGCCAAAGGCGCCATGTACGCGCAGACACCCAGGAGATTACCGCCCGGAGCAGGTGACGTGCCAGCGGGGGTGTGGTATCGCGGGGGCGGGAGAGGCATGTCCTCCTTCAAGGTCGCCCTCACCCTGTGGGCACCCAGATAAAACAACAGTGCCCTCATTGTGCCGCAGGCACCCGCAGCAGCAGCAGGACACGACCCGATTGATCGGCATCAGTACCGTGCCCTCTTCTGCCTATCAGATTCCTGAAGCCACCCCGCCCCCCACCCAGATCCAATCAGCATGCCCCAGAATTATCACATTCTCCAATCACACGCCTGGACGGCCGCCATCCGGCGGGACTATGTTACCAGTAACACTGCACCTAATTATTCCCTCTGCAGGACAGAGAGAGACTAAGGTCCCAGGCAGGGACTGTGCCTCGCATTGTTTACCCCTGCGAGGGGGGGGGGATCTAGACCCGGCGAGTCAAAGCCAGAGAGGAGCGATGGAGTGACATGTTTTCAGGTGGAGTAACAGGTGAACCTCCACACAGCCCCCAGCCAGAGTGGCCATAAGCTCAAGCTCACCACAGATCCGCATCCCGCAGAAGGGCAACTGCACCAGGCTTTCCGTGTGCAAGCGAGCGTGAGAGCGTGTTAGGGTCTGTGTGTACGCTTCCCGAGTCAGTGCTGCCATTGTTATCTTGCTAATGGACTCCTGTGTGCATACAGAGGAAGATTAACAGTGACTGCAGCTAAAAATAAGCAAGGCCTTGAATCACCTCCCTGCCCCCACACTCCACTGGCATCTGACTTCCTAAGATCCCTGTGCTGACAATAGGGGTCTCGATCCCATCACCATTTCTGGTGTAGGCAGGCACTAAGCCCCACCCACAGTCCTCCATGCTGAGCCCCCATCGCCAGGGACAGTGATGGAGCCCCAGAAGGGTGGAGCGTCAGGCACGTGGCTGACGGGATGCAGGAAGCAGGAGGACAAAGGAGTGAGTGATAAGTCGTGGTGTAAGCATGTGCATCCTCACGCGTGATAAATTACCGGGGGCGTGCTGCCTCAGCCCGCCTGCGTGCGCCAAACACGGGCGCACATGTAAGACGTCTGGTCTGGCCAGAAAACCGGCAGATGCCAAAGCGAGCAGCAAACCACCAGCCCGGGAGTCCCGATCAGGGGATTCGCCTCGAAGGGACAGGCCGAAAGATCACGAACGCCATGATCCTGCATCAGAGTCAGATCTAATCATCTGCGCTGTGTGATGGCAGCACACTGTGCCAGAGGGCCGACGCCCCCTCACCCGCATCCATATACACACGCACACACACTCTCGCATCCATATACACACGCGCACACACTCTCGCATACACACCTACATACCCTCACACACATACGCAAACCCACATCCATGTACATGCACATGGACGAGTGCTGTTCTCCTGGCATAGGGGGCACTGCTGAGCTGCTGTGCACACAGTATCAGTCCTGTCCACCCAGGGGCACCTGTCTGGACTGAGGTCACAGAGCCACTAACGTGGATAGGAGCAGCAAAGCTCAGGCTGCCTGTGATGGAGGATTCAGGCTACGCGTGGAGGCTGTGGGCTTGCGCATCTCAGGCTCCATCCATCCATCCATCTGTCCATCCTCCAGATGCGCAGCCAGCAGGGAGCCACAGGAAGCAGCTGACGGTCTGTGGCACCATGCTGCAGATGTTCTATGAGTCTGTGGTATCCAGCATCTTTTTAGTACAGTCATGGGTGGGAGCTTCAGTATGAAGGCAATGGATGCCAAGAGTCATCAGGAGCTGGACACTATCGGGTGGGGGGGAGGGGGGTAGGGTAGGGTAGGGTGGTTAGGCTTCTGTTGATCGTGGACAATTCTGTGCACCTACTTCACTGTGTTGCAGTTGGTTTAAAAAAAGAAAAAAGCACATTTAGTTACAGACACTGCTGAGGTCTCAGGACCTCATGCCTTCCAGCAGCAATCAGACTGTGCAACCAGTAAAACGACCAGGGACCACGTGCAATAGAACATTTCCCATTGCCACATTTCCACAGGTAGCTGCCTATCGATCTGCACACTCTGCAGCTACAAACAATTTCCTCCGGGATAATAAAAGTTTTCTGGTTCTGATGATACTGGGGCTGTTACCATGGTTTTTGATTTACTAAAGACTAGTGGAATCACGGAGACACCCCCCCCTAGGAGAGTCATGACCGGGACAGGAAATGACACAGCAGGAGGGACAAGAGGGGAGGGGAGTCGCCAGAGATTGGCGGTTAACCTCAGTAGGCGCCAAGGGGACCGAGGGGTCTTGGAGTGCCCCCATCTCGGAAGCGTGAGTTTTCTGGCTGGGTGCATCACGCACAAGAGCAAAGCAGGAGTCAGTGGCCGAGAAGAGGTGCGGGCCGGGACAGCGAGAGTGCAGAAACACTGCCGCATCAGCCACGAGCATGGATGCCGGCATTGGACACGAGCGTACAGACACGGGGCTGCGCCGGTCACGAGCGCGCAAACACGGGGCCGCAAACACGGGGCCGCAAACACGGGGCCGCAAACACGGGGCCGCAAACACGGGGCCGCAAGCGTGCAAAAATGGGCTGCGTTGGCAGTGGCGGGGACAGCCAACTGAAAAGTTGGCTTTGGCAACCACAACCTCTGTAGTTTAATTCCATAACCCTCCATACCTAATAAACCACAAAAGGAAGCCAACAATAACCGTTAACTTTTATTATATGAATTTAGCTTTGGTTTGGTTTTTGGCTCTGAAACATACCTAGATAGCTAAAATTTTAACCTGCTTAATACACAAGTCCCAGCTGTTGGACTAGACTGATTAAAAGTGAATTTTTAGGACTTAAGCAACTGGGTATCACTGGATTCTGTAGAGTCTTCAGAATAAATCTACGTTGAAATTGTCTTTCTGTGCTATTGTGTTTATAAGATGTTTAAATGTGTTTATGGTTTTTGTCAGAAGGTAGCCATTCCATAATTAGCTCATGCTAGCTGGATTTAAACTGGGGTACCTGAAATTACAAACATTTCTGAAGACTAAACTTCATTCACTGTGAAAAAAATGTTAGCTTCTGCTAAATTTGGTTGTGCTAACTGTAAATCTGCTAACTGGTCCACTAATGGTTTTCAAAGTTAGCGGAAACACTACTCTGCTAACGAAAAGGTTCATTTTGCTAATTTATAGTTAGCAGAACCCTGCCCACCACTGCATGTCAGTCACATGCATGCAAACACGGAGTACCATCAGCCACGACCGCAGGAACACAGGCCTACATTGGCCATGAAAACATCACAGCACATTAAGGACATAGAGAGGGAGGCAGCACTGGATGGTTGAGGGCCCAGGCATTCATCATCAGTACCTCTTAGGGCCACACTGCTCGTGTACCATTGCCCCTGGACTGTCATAGGGCCACACTGCTCGTGTACCCCTGCCCCTGGACTGTCGTAGGGCCACACTGCTCGTGTACCATTGCCCCTGGACTGTCGTAGGGTCACACTGCTCGTGTACCCCTGCCCCAGGACTGTCGTAGGGCCACACTGCTCGTGTACCCCTGCCCCAGGACTGTCAAGGGCCACACTGCTCGTGTACCCCTGCCCCAGGACTGTCTTAGGGACACCCTTCTTCAAGCGCCCGAGCAGAGATGGTGAAGCAGATTGGGGGGGAATGGGTGGCGCTCAAATGGCAGGAAATGCGACAGTCCTACAAGGATGAGAGAGACAGGCCACTTTGGAAGGAGGCCCAGAGGGATGGAACAGCGTCTCTTGCTGGGGAGCAGCACTGAGACAAGCAGAGGCGAGGAGGGAACAAGCCCCCCGCACAGGTCCAGCAGCTGCGGCCCCCCTCACGAAGACTGAAAGGCCTGTGGAAGGTGGCCGGATCCGAGGCTCTGGGCCGCATCCGCACAGCAGTCACTAAATTCCCGCTCGGCCCGGAAACTGAGCTGGAAAAGTGCTGCCGAGAGTCTCAGAGCTGCGGGGGTGCAGAGAGGATGAGTCCGCGGAGGCTTTGGGGGCCAGAGTCACAGCAAAGCAGCAGCACTGCACGCCACCCCCACAGGCCGGCTTTGTGCGGCCTCCCCGCTGGCCCCCTTCACGCAGTGGGGGGGGGCTGCCCCGTGTCTTAGCAACTGTCACAAAGCGGTCAGGCAGCCAGTGGCACTCTGGGGGGTAGAGGGGGAGGGAATTCTTAACAAGGGTTCTACTGAGGGCCTGCAGAGGCCTGACCAGCATCCACGTTCCAATAGACCCCCCCCCACACTCGCCCCCTCCCCACCCAGCACGTGCTGTTCCTGCTACATTCCCCGCTAAAAATGTAAAATGATAACGTAAAGCTGTCTGACTTAGCTAAACGAACGCCCTGGGATCAGTTCCTGCTCAGAGGAGCAAAGACTAAACAGGAGGGTGTCTAAGGGGGAAGTACACAAACACGGGGATTTCCCAACGCCGCCACCCTAAAAAGGTCACCCTGCAAAAGCCCACATTCACAGCCCACCATAACGCGAATACAGACACGCCCCAGTATTTAAAAGCCTAAAAGCCTGTCAGCTTTCCCTCTGCCAATCAGAGGAGGCCGCAATACCCATTAACTTCACTTTTTCCCACAAACAAGCAGTAAATCTTTAAAAAAAAAAAACTTGGGTCAGTGTTCTATAAATATATTCCCCTATAAAATGCTTTTCACAACAGGGCAGCGATTCGGATCAGAGACTGAAGCCCTTAGAGCAAGAATGTCAAACTCCAGTCCTGGGGGGCCGGAGCCCTGTGTAGCTTAGTTCTTTCCATGTTCCACCATAAATGATTCAGCTCAAGAGTTGTGTTGTAATTAGCACAAGGAGGTGAATCAGGTGTGTTAAATGAGGGGAAACCCAAAAATGTGCAGGACTCCGGCCCCCCAGGACTGGAGTCTGACACCTGTGCGTTAGGGGAAGCGTCTGCACAGAACCTCCCAGGCCCAGGTGGATCCTCAGTCCCTGGGGTTGATTGACAAAGAAACGGGGAATATCCCACTGAAGGATTCTGTTCTTCTGTCTGAGACCCATTCAAATCGGTCTAATGCTCTGAGGGATTACAGCCCAATGGGCTCAGATTAGCTCCAGTGAAAATGTGGCTTGGAAAGCGTCCCACCCACCCATCCATCCACCACGGCTTACCCAGCTCAAGGTGCTGTCAACGAGAAAACATTGAGCACAAGGCAGGGGCCACACTGGACGGGATGCTGGTCCATCGGGGGATACGTGCACTCACATGGGCTGATTGAGGCATGCATACTGCAGAGTGGGGTCAGGATTCGAGCCCAACCCCTAATGGCAAGTGCAAGTTCTCCACAGAGCCACTATGCCCTCAGGCTCAGAGATTACCGGGCTACACAGCAACACTAAGCACCCCAATGCTTCCTTGGTTTTTAAAAGGACCAAGAGGGAAAAAGGGTGTCCATCTTTTATTTTCTTCTGCACATCCAATAATATTATCTCCCCTAAAACCAGTTCAGACAACCCTTAAACAATCTGAACACCACGAAAAAAAAAAAAACAGCATTCTGTGGCACCCCAATTCCACGGCTCGATGAGAAGCAACGGAGTTCCAAACTCCTGCCCCCATGAGGAAGCAGAATCACGTAGCGGGAGATCTTAGGGTCAGCAGGCTCATCCCGTCTTTGTGAGCACACCACGTCTGAAGATAGGGATACCTACCGTCTCCTAGAGGGGGACAGGGCAGAGACGGCCTGATGATCTCACACGGTCCTACGGCAGGAAACTGCAGCTCTCTGCGGCGGCTAAAACCTCATCATTAAACCTGCGAGTGCCGGCGGTTTCAGGAAGAAAGCAGAGACTGTATCCAATGGCAGCCGGGATGCCAGGTCCAGCAGAGTGCAGGCAGGGAGCCGACATGGGGCGGAAACAAACAGGAGCACAGATGCATCCGTCAGCCATGTGTCTGACAGCGTGACGGCACGACCCGCGCTCGATCCAGAGGACCGGGAGTGGCAGGAAGTCAATGTGGCACCTCCGGGCCCCAGGAAACGGGAGGTGGGCCAGCCTGGAGGAATGGGGGAGGGGCCCTTGGACGAACGGCCCTGGCCTGTCCCTCACACACACAACATCCCGAAGCCCCCGCCACGGACGCGAAGGCCAGGTCACAGGAAGAGTACTGCAGACACAGCTCATTCCTCTGGGCGGGAAGGCCGGGGGGGGTTCCAGAAGGAAGGAAGCTGTCCAAACGCCATGTCAGCCAGCAGGAGACTGAAGCACAGAGCAGGTCACTCACTACAGAGTCATCGTCATCTTGATCAGCAGCAGAACCCCAAAGGCAGCCGCGCCCCAGATTCGCGACCAGCGGCGGGCAGCTGCTGTGTGGGAGCCTTTCGGGGGTTTCAGGGGATCATTTCTGGAGCAGGATGCAGGACGGGGAGGCGGGTGCACAGTGCAGAGGGGACAGCAGCAGGCGGCCAGACACGGTCACCTAAAAACACTCAACACAGCCCATCCAAAACTCCTGCTTGAATAATAACCCCCCTAATATTTACAACCTGCACCATGCTTGCAAATTCGCACCGCCCAGTGAGCACAGTGTGACTTGATAGGAGACTCATTCCCAGACTCCCTGCCTCTTACATGCTTACAGCGGCACTTTTTCGGTGTCATCAACCAGGCGAGCGGATTCCCCCAGTCTCTCAGCCCAGACCCAGGGACCGTCTGCTGTGTCACCCAGTAGCCTACAGGCAAACCTGCACAATCATGCATCACGTTCAGGGGCCGATTCACCCTGAGGGAGCAGCTGAGCCACACTGTCCAACAGGAGGCGGAACAGGCAAACCAGATCGACCGGCTGTTAAAGAATAACCTCCAGTGAACGGCAGTGCCACGCCACCTCCTCCTGCGTACCTAAATGCGTCGCCCTCGGTGAGCCAGACCGCAGGAATCCAAGGAAAGCGAAGATAACCTGCCGGGGCTTGCAGGCTCTGATCGGCAGCCTGTGCTTCTGCCAGACAGCGAACTGACGAAACGCAGGAATCCTACGAAGGGAGCGACACAGGAGGGAAGGTGCAGATATGCAGCAGGCAGGGGATGTAAACAGGGTTACTTACGACATCTTATGGGAAGGAACAGAGCCCAGAACAAGATCCGCAAAAAAAGAGCTCCCGTGAATGACCTCCGGCTCGGGCGGCAGCACATCTAACACAGGTCGCTCTGGGTGAAAATCACACACGTGGACATGGAGCAGGCAAAGACTGTGAGCTCAGTGCTGCCTACAGCTTAAAGCTAGCAGATACGCATTCCTCTGACGGCGCACGTCTGCAGACGCTTCCCACAGGCACGCGTACACACCCCGCCCAATCCCGCCAGTGCTCACGGATGCCTGGGTTTCATTACAGCTGCCTGGGACCTTGCCTCGTGCACAGAGCAGAGCAGACCTTGCCACACCACAGAGGGGACCATGGAACACTCACGTAAGAACGTATCAGTGTCACTCACAGGGGCCAGACCAGCCTGCTGTGGAGCCCAAGCCCAGGGAACGTTCCGGGGGCGATCCAGCTGGCAGAGCAGTGGGTGAAGGAGGACTGGGAAACTGCTGCTTTCAGAAGAGGCTTGATGCTTTACTCTGAAGCAAGCGTCTGCTCACTCAAAGATTCAATGGAGACGTTAAGGAAACCTCCAGCTAAGCAGGACAAATGCAGGGTGACAAAGCCAGGTCCAGCATTCCAGAAGCCCTGCTACAACCCAAAATGTGTAAGACACACCCCACAGCAGCCTTTACTGGCAGCCGAGGGAGATTCACGACTGCAGAAGCTAGTCGGGTTTCCCTGAGCCAGGAAAAGGGCTGCAGAAGTTGGTTGGGGGACAACCCAGGCCAGGAAGGTGGGTGCAGAAGCTGGTAGAGGACACCCCGAGCCTGGAAAACATGTGGGATCTGTATGTCAAGGGTGCTCTCAAATTCCATGGGGTGTGGAGGGTAACTTATCTAAAAGGTGTGAGACTTTCATCCCTCCTCCATCAGTCCGAGTGCTTTTAACAACACAGACCTGCTTTCCAATCAAAACAGAAGACGTGTCTTAAAATAAGGGAGACGAGAGCCAAGCTAATCACAGTAAACGCTCAGAGCAGAAAACCAGCAAATGAAAGTCAGCAGCTCAAGGTCATCAAGGGCCTGCTAGCAGGAAGGCCCAACTGAACCGTGGCCTTCTGACATCGACAGCAGGGAATGATGCAGCTTATATAAATGCAGGAACGGCTCCCAATCAGGACGGTCACGATGCCAGGGAGATATGGCAACTCAGTCACACAGAGGGAAATGGAACCGCCTGTTTGCCCACCCTCCCCTGGAGCCCCCAGTGGCCGGACCCCTACTGCCCCCTATCTGTTCGCCGGGCTGGAGAAGGGGGAAGCACCGCCCCCCATTTGGAGCTCAAGCTTGCCACGTTAACAGGCAGATGACTCGAGGCGGCCAGCAGCTGCCTCAAAGGTGCAGTGGGACGGCTTCCCAGATCAGGAGATGTTGAATCAGGCCCAGGAAGCAGCACTGCGCCCCCCCCCCCCCCCCCCCCCCCCCCCGATCCCTTCGGGTATTTCATTCTTTCCATTCCCTCCACTCGCTCCCTTTCCCAGACTGCACTCTCATCTGGCTCCATTAAGGTGAACCCGAGCTCCACCTGAAGGGCCCAAGTGGAGGAGGCGAAGAGGGAAAAGCAGCGTCTCCGGAGCCTCTTCAGGCCAGACGCTTACGGCTTCCTTTCCGTGTGAAGCCTGGCCGGCTGGAAGCTAGAGGCTGCCACCAGTGGCACACGGAAACAGGCTCCGAGAAGCAGCCACATGACCTGCATCACTTTTATGAGACTGAAACGGCACATTTGGAATGGAGCAACTACCTGATAAAAGAAAAGCTTAGAAAATCTTAATTATTAACAGGTCGAAGGGCCAGAGCCACCCTGGGCTTAGTGACATTTACTTTGCGTATCGAGGCGGAGAGCAGAGACGCAGGCACAGACTCACATGGCGGCCTTGTACAGAATCCACTCCCTGTCTTTCATTCCCTTCAACCTGCCCAATTTGGGCTCATCCACCTCAAAGACAAATTCTTACTGTAAATGCCACAAGCGTATAAATTCTGCTGAGTCTGCAAACAGGGCACCCCAACCAATTCATTCTTAGTGGAATCCTCTTAAAGCTTTGGAAAAGAATGCTTATGGGATATAAACGCTGAAATTATATTCACTCGAAGGACAACAGAGCAGCAATTAAACATCAGGAACGTCTCGAAAAACAAAGAAAGAGAAAAGCAGTCATACAACAACACAGCAGTGATACAAAGCCAAACACAAAGATAATGAAAAGGTGGAAAGGGGCAATATTACATTTCACCCAGGTCATCTTCCCTACCCTTTCACAGAAACGAGACATTCGAAGAGCTGGCCTGATTTTACACAATACAGTCCCAGAAGACAGAGGGGATTCTGGGAAAAAGCATCAACACTGGGATGGGAGCGTTACAGCCATTACTGCTTGTAACTTGAGTACCTCCATTCATCGGCTGAATCTCCCTGAAGGAAATGTGCCACCACCCCCGCCCCCCTGCGCAGAAAACTCACCCCGGAGCTCCTTGTGCAGGCCGGCCTGTTGTAGCCTGCACTTCTGGAGAAAGCATGACAGGCTGGCGGAACTGAAGAGACACGATCTGGCATGTGCCGTCAGAATGACAGCGCCCTGTCCCCGTTCGGGTGACCAGATGGGGGGTTGCGGCCCAAAGGATGTAGGAGAGCAAACAACATCTAAGCATAAACTGCAACCTTCAGGGTCTCTGCCAGTAACATCCTGAAGAGACCAGTAACAATGAAAAGCATGGACTTCTAAATAGTTTCTCCCCAATTTACCCCTTTAAACAACCATTTCAGATAATGACTAATTCAACATCCCTCACCCTTGAGCAATTAAATAGCTCATTTAAATTAATGAATCCATTTAATCTGCTGCTGCAGGTCCTTCAGAAACATTGATAAGAGAGTCAGATTACTTCAAAGCCCAGCTGACTGCGATGCCTCTAGACAGTGAAGAAAAAACCTTAACTGCATGTTCTCTTATCTACAAAAAACAATTTGAAAAGCTACCTGTGGGATATAGTTGCAGAATTTTCTGGAAAGGATCTTTACATGGAATTACATGGAAAAGTGAGATGATGGTAGGATTCAGACTGTGACACTCTTGACTGGAGATCATCTTGTCTGGTTTAGCTGAAGGAAGCCATTGAACTGCACATTGCACTCTCCAGTGAAATCGAAGGAGCTCCCGAAGACTTGGACCGGTCGGCAAGCAGAAAATGTATTAATTTTAAATTAAAACTTTGGCATCAACAACAGAACTCTTAAGAAATGACTAAATAAAATGCATCAAAAACAGACTTCAAGCAATTCAAGCTAGTTTCACTGGTATTGGTTTAACCATAAACTAGAAAGCATAGACCTAACTAACCCCCACCCCAGTATCTACAAGTTGAGGTTGTGATAAGCATTAACCTCATCACCTAAACCTGGTCCAGTACCTCCCAGTCTGTACACCCATTTGACCTGATTCTATGTAATGATGTCATCTGTGGGTCAGTATTTCAGCAGACTGACATAGTTTGTTACAGCTCACTAGCGATGACTAAAAAGACTATCCTCACACAACACCCAGCTCCAGTTGTGAAATCAAAGCCAGTACACACCTTCTCTCATGATTTGAAGTCTCACTGGACCTTATCTCACAGAACTAAACCATTTCAGAATTAAACTAGACAACTGTTATTTTTTTGCAGCGACAACATAAACTGTAATTTTGGGGGAATTTGTGTAATTATCATGATTTGAAGACTGTGGTTCGAGGTCTAGCCTCGCATCCTGACTTCTAATGACAGCTTGTGTCGGGCTCACACAACAGACATGACGGACCACAGGCGGAGTATGAAATTATCTCTCAGTACTAGAAGGCAGATGAAGGTCACAGGCTTGTCCAGCAACCAAGATGTGCCGAACATGAAATTAGCTCTCAGTTCATTTTGAACAATGTCTGACCCTCATGCTTAACTTGAAACAGGTTTGACATGTTGTATCCAATGAGTTTCATCACTTTAAGATGGAACTGGTCAACTTTGGCTGCACGCCACGCTTATGCTGAATTTCCAAACTCACCAGCGTGCCCAAACAGTTACCCTGCCAGGCGAAAAATTAGCCCACTTAACAATCTCTGTGGGATCCAGGATTCAGAGTGGCTAAACCACCATGCTGAAGAAATTCAAAACAGAATTTAAAACGCGCAAAACAGCAGCCAGAAATCTCTGTGATTGGTGCCGAAGGGGCTCTGAGCTCAAACATCTACCGCAAGGAATCTACTGCAGGCAAAGGGATTTAATCAGCTTTTAGATTAGAAAGTGTGCATGCAGCTGAGCCCATTCTAACCTACTACCAGAACAACATCTTTAATAACAGCATGAATAAAAATAAAACCAAAAATAAAGCATGTGACCAAACCCTGTTCCAGCAATAATAAAATTACTCCTTGAAACGACCTGACCCTTCAATGGACATAGGGAAGCAGCATGTTCAGACCCCCTATGTGTCCTGCTCCAGCTGGAACCGGGTCCATCTCCTCACACCGAGCCGCTGCGGCAGGACACTGTGACCTTGAGTTAAGAGCTCAAAGGGTTCTGATCCAGAAATTATACCCATTAGACTTTAATAAACGACATCACACCTGCCATCTATGTGACTGGACACCGGCATTAATTAAGTAATCAATTAGATATCTGAATGGTAAAGGGATGGACCAGCGGTCTGACTGCCAGCTGCCGGACCGCGCGGAAGCGACAAGGGGCGGGTATTGGCCGTCAGAACCGCCCCTCCCGGTTCGGTTCTGTACGGTTCGGCTGGCGAAAGGCTTACTTCTCAGCGCCTGAATGAGCGCCTTGCCGTCCTTGATGAGCTCTTTGATGAACTTGTTCGTCCTGTCCAGCTCCAGCTCATGAGACTTCAGCCTGTCGCGGAACTGGGGGCTGTCCAGGTAGCAGTCGCTAAACTCCAGGGCGGGCAGCCCCATGTCTGCGCCGGGACCAAAGCCGCAGCGGCCGCCGGGCGTGAGCAAATCCTTCAGGGGAGTCGCTACTCGCGAGCCAGCTGGTCAGTATCCAAACTACCGGGAGGAGAGAAGAGAAGAAACGCCGCCCCCCGCTGACTGCTTAACCCTCAAGGCGACCGCAGAATGTCCGCTGGCGAACCGGGTACCGCTGCTTACGCTGCCGGGTGAAGCACCACCGGCTCTCCGGCTGGGGTGGGTACGCGACTCGCTACGGCTGGCGCGGCTCCAAGCCCACCTATGCCATGTTTAATCCGAACACAGCGCCGTAAGCACGACAGTCCTGCGACAGGGATGCGCGGACGCCGTCATCCTGCAGGGAGCGAAGCGAACGGGCTACAGCACAAGGCGACGGACACGGATTCCTTCCGCGGCTCTTTAACCGCGGCCGCGCGATCCAGACTCAGGCTCAGCACCAACCTACCCTGAATCAGGACGTCATATGACTGACAGTTAGACGGACCAATGTCAGCGCAGGATCCCGGCGTGCTCTGCCCAGTGAGGTCCGTCCGCATCCGCTGGTTGGTTGGCTGTATACTGAAGATAGATGATGTCATGCTTGGGCGGGGAGTCTAAATCCGAAGCGAATTCGCTTCACACAGATGCGCCTTTCCTGGCCGTATTCCTTTACGTTCTATTCAGTCTAGGGGCTTTGAGAAGGTAAAACGTTATGTGAAAATTCGGACACAGTTGTAAGGCGTCACACTCAGAAAGAGTATTAATGTGATTGATTAGTCTACGTATCCTTCCATCCATCTAACAATCGCTTACCCTGGTTAGGATCATAGGAGGCCTAGAGTCAATCCCAGGCAGCACATGGCACAAACTGGGGTTCACCATGGACGGTATGGCAGTCGATCGCAGGGCACATCAACCCCATATAACCTTAAATGTTTTTCTGAAATATCCACATATACAAATGGGGAGAAACAAGAGCATAAGCTAAGTGAATTAATGTAATGCATGACAATAAAAAATAAGTACTGCGGCAATCTTCTTCACACCTGATTCCTGTTGATATGACAACCCAAAATATATACCATGTTCCGGTTTGAACATTTTTAAATCACTTATTCTAAAAAAAAACCCTGCCTTACGGCCATTCTGTTCACATCTACGGCCATCTGCTGGCGAATATGAATACTGTACAACCGCCCCACCGCGGTAGCACACCGCAGCCTCTCTACTGAGCCTTTATGCCTAGGGAGATTCTTCTGATTTTGAAAAATTCGTGTATTTTTAGTGTGTGACTAGGCGGGCAGAGCAACAATGTAAATACGTCTTAATGTTAAAGCTGCATAACTCATTCACGTTTTCCATAACTGCTTCTCAATACAAGGTCATGATGTCGATCGTAGGACACTCACACATTACGGGCAATTAAGCCAATTATCCTAACTGTTTGTCTTTCAACTGGAGAACATTCAAACTCCACACACACCGTGAACCCTGGAGATGGATCCACCTGGCTTTTTAGTCATTCTAGAGCTATTCTTTTCCTGTCTGCATTTCTTAGACATGCCAGAATGTTGCTTCGTTTTCCCCTGCTAAGCATTTGATGCCGCTGTCAAAAGGCTTTCTGTAGCCAGGTCATGCCAGAATGGGAGACAGCATACTCTGATACACTGATACTCTTAATGACATCACTGCTTTGACTAAATGGATAATTTGTGGGGTACAGTATAGGAACTGTGATCATTTTAAATAAAACATTCAGGCAGATTACACTCATACCATCCATCCATTTTCTGTAACTGCTTATCCTTTTCAGGGACCCTTAGACCATTGTTTCTAAACCTGTGCTTTTCAGACCTCTATCTTGGCTGAATCTGACTCCATCCCTTTATTAATGAGGCTTGATGAGCTGATGTGTAACAAGTGTAACAAGAATAAGAGTATCACTGATCTTTGTGCCAATAACAAATTTATTGTGTTTCTTTATACTAAATAATTTTCTCAGCTGTTGTGCTCTTATTAGTGCAAAAGTTCCTCACATTTCTCATGAAGTGTTTGGAAATACTAAGATGTGACATCATGCCAAGATAGGTGACATCATGAGCAGCCTTATACTGACTGTCATGACTATGGGCAAAACCACATATATGACCCTACGTTGTGGTAAAAGTGGATCATATCCCTGCATGCACTAGTGAAGCCATTCCACCCGAACAGCATGTCTTTTGGCTGCGGCAGGAAACTGAGGGAGAAAACCCACACAAACGCTGCGGAGAACATGCAAACTCCAAACACAACAGGCAGCAAGGAGAAACTTCAACCCTGGAGGTGTGAGGTCTCAAGAGTTACTCACCACGCCTCCTTAGATGTACCCCAAGGAGTCCTGGGCCTGGATGGGATCGATGACGCAGGAGAAACCTGCTAGCTGGCTGACTTTTGTGGATCTGCTGCCTAAAGTCACCGTTTTAAAAAGGAAAATAGCAGAGACTGACCTTGTGAGACACCCCTGCAGCTAAAATTAGTGTTTATCAGAGCAAGAACAGGGATGTTCCTGAGGGATGGTGGATCCTGTGACTAAGTAACTTACACAAAGCACATGAATGCTAGCTTTGCAATTGCTGACACCTTCTTATAAATCAATGACATACATTATTGCAGCTCGGATTGTGATGTTACACTGTATGCTAGGGATGTTGACCAGATCTCACAGTGTTCATTTTGCTCATAAGTGAGCTCAGTTCAGTTTAGTTCAATTCGATTTATTTTTATATAGCGCCTTTCACAACAGAGTTGTCCCAAAGCGCTTTACATGGGTGTGTTGTGATACATAAAACATCATTAGAGAGAACTACAGAATGGGAAAAGAAAGGAAAGCAATTAAAGTGAGTTGCTTTTGAGTGCCTGCTATTTGCTTTGCATTCATTTTCTATGGCCCCTCTCTTACAAACCTTCAGACAAAATGACAAAATGGCTCCCACTTAGTCCTCAACAAACTTCTGAAACCCTTTCCTACCTTCCAGTTCAAACCAGGTGCATTTGCCAGGACGTACCACTCACTTTGACCGGATGGGAATATGACATTGCCTACTTTCAGCTGCCAAGCTCACTAGCTGGGATAAATATAGACTTGTGAGGGCCATCTTAGGGTGGGGTGTGTTTATAAGGGAAGAACACTTGTGGGCAAGAGAACGAAGGGCACAGACGGAGCCAGGATGTCCAGCAGACCACTGAGAGCTCATTCACTATCCTGTTTGCAGACATGGTATACGGAAATGCTGCCACTTTTGGCGATTCTCCAGGGACATTTTCACAGGTAAATCTCTTCAGCCTCCCCGGCCGGCTGCTTGTCACTAGAGACGTACTCGGAATGACTCGTTTGCATTTCAGGGGGCTGTCAGGCTCCCCACGACCAGTAACAGAATGAACTTCCCGGAAAATGGTCCTTCTACACAGTACCCTCACATTCCACAGGCTGCTTTTTCTGGCAGCCGCTGACATTTTTCCAAAAATTCTTTTGGATGTAGAGACTTGCCAGATTTCTGGTTTTTAATGATAACGGGGTTTAGTACAGCTACTGTTCTGATGTGGATTTATGGGTGAGCTGCACTGACAGCAAATGCACCACATTTCTACTTTTATTCATGAAGGAAAGCCGATAAGAATCGCTTCTGGAGGCGGGTATGTTTTAAAATAAACACATACTTGGGATACGAAGTTAGTTACGATCCTGGACTGATGATATTAGCCGGGGCATCAAATTTGCAGGGGCATCAGTTTGTAAATATTCATCGTGGCTTACTTACCTTTGACCTCCTGGTATCTGGTTGCATTATAAACATGTAAAGATAATTTGATATGCTTTACCGGTATTTTCTTGTGGTTTAACGGAATTTGAATGTGATCTTACGTGAATTCTCGATTTTTTTTTTTCCTGTCGGCACACGCACAGGCTTTTTCCGAGGCACCTTTGGCTGCTTGCAGAACTAGCGGAGCGCTGGGTACTTTCCCAGTTTGCTGGGATAAGCGGGGGCCCGATCGGAGGCCGATGAGGGCTGCAGTGCAGCGCCCCGCGGACCCCCTCCGGGAGAGTGGTACATACCCCGTCACTACGCTACAGGCGCACCTACTCTTACCAGGATCGGGACGCCGGGAGGCTGCCAGCAAAATGACGGAAGGGGAGATAACGGTGTTTCCGCTGGGGCCGGAGAATTTCGGGATCGACATGCAAGATTACAAGAAGCTGACGCGCCTATACTGCCTGAACGGCGGATATCATCTGCGAATCCTGCCTGATGGCACGGTGGAGGGCAGCAGGGACGAGGGCGACTCTTACAGTAAGGCTGCCGGCGAGATTAAGGCTGATAGCAGTTGTTTGTTTACAGGTCGCCGCGCCGGTACCGGGGCGACGGGGCAGCCGGGACTCTCCCATCGTCCTCTGATCGCTTGCCTTCGGCAGATTGATTGCGGGCGGGTGGTATTTTGACATTTTAATAAGCAGCGCCATTGCCTTATTAGTGCCGTGCTGTTCTTCTAGCACCGGCGTTTTAAAAGGCTTCCCCACTTATCTACGAGCAATGAAAGGTGTTTGATGTAGAACTGCATTGCCTCTGGTAACGTGGCCACATGACAGACCTTTGCTCTATTTTAATCTTAGCCAGTGATGTATACGGTGAGTCATTTTCTTTGGCATGCATTTCATCAGAAATTTCATATGATGGCAGCCGGGGGCTCTGGGGCACAGCTGTTAACGTTGTTAATAAGCACCTGCATCGCATAGTTTTAGATTTAGGTAGTGATGAGTATGTGACTGCTGAAAACGGGATCTGGGTGCCGTGTCAGACGAGCAGTTTCGACATCCAGCTTCAGCCACAGTGTCAGGATGGCGTCTGCTCCCCATCTCCTGCTGATGCGCCGCTTCCCTGTTGCAGACGTGATGCGGCTGAAAGCCGTCAGCATCGGTGTGGTGGTGATCGAGGGCCGGGAGGCGGCGCTATACCTGGCCATGAACGAGCAGGGCCAGCTTTACGGCACAGTGAGCTTCCTGGCAAATCGTTTGTTGACCTGCTGATTTCATTATTTTATTGTGTAAAATGATTTCTGGTGAGCTAAGTTTCACCTTTGTTTCCACATTTTTCCAGTCCAACCTGAATGACGACTGTTACTTTCTGGAGAAGCTGGAGGAGAATCACTACAACACCTACATGTCTCAGAAGTACCAGGACCAAGGCTGGTATGTTGGCATCAAGAAGAACGGACGGCCCAAGACTGGACCGAGGACCCACATGGGACAGAAGGCTATCTACTTCTTACCTCGCATAATAGACAACACAAGCAAATGAAGACGGGCCTGCAGAGGGGAAAGACCAAGCCCTCTCCGAGTAAAACATCATTTTTAGGCCATTTATTCCCATCTACTGACATAATGAAACACTAAACTTGCTGCTCACAGAAATCTGGAATTTCTGTCACCGCTAACATGTGATTATAGCTGATGAAAATGATTCAGCTTTTATCCGTAAGTACACAGCCCTTCACAGCTTGAATAGTCTCGGTGACTTTCTGTCCTTATACTGTGCACCACAACTTAAATAACACTAACGATGAATTAAATCTTTATTTTTTTACTTACATATAAGATCTTTTTTTGAATATTATTTGGGTAGAAAATGTGCTTACATGAAACTTGTTTTTTCACTTTACTGTAATACATGTATTTATTAATCAGCCAGTTCACCGTAAAATAAGAGCATAATTTTATCCATAAACACCCACAACTATACAGTGTCTGGCATTTATTTACATCAACATGTTAAAATGTGGAAAAACTGAAAAGGTATCACCTCTTTGTATGAGGTGCTATATACATTAAATATAAATATTTATCTATGTCTTTGACTTATATAAAGTGAATATTAATGAAAATGATATAATTAAAATATTCAGGCTTGCCATGAAATAATTACGGTAAAGGCATTCAAATTGATGCTTTGTTGTGTCCCACATGAGGGGGAGATTAGTGAATTACAAACATGTCATTTCCTGTTATGATATCAGTGACCTCTGAGTAACACACTGGCTAGTTTAATACGTAACAGTTCAAGATCACACACTGTACTGTATTTCACTGATAGTTTGAGATCATATGTCTTTGAATCGTTTAAACAAATCCTTGTATTCACATATGAGCCGCTAAGATGTTCTCACCTGAAATCGTAACCCGCTAATTAAATGTAATGTAAATATTTCATGGTGTCCGTGGTTGTTTTATACCGAGTGCTTTCTCTGCCTCTCTCGGCACGTCACGTTAGATCATGAACGGTCGTTGAATTATTGTAAATTGAGGCCACAAGGTGGCAGCATTGTGCCGTAAAAGTCGTCATAGCGGCGCAACTTTAAACACATTTTTTCATTTATGGGATGAAGTGCTCAGATTCCAGCTAATATCAGGTCATGGATGTAGGGGGGCAGAGAAGAGTCTCTGTTATGTAACTGTCCTGCTTGAGTATAACATTTCTTAAAAGGCATATGGGGACGTTCGCATCATAACAAGAGCCAAGAAAAAAGTTAAATGATATCTGCTGCCCATAGTCACAGAGGGTTACTTATAAATATGTCTCTAGCAGATCATGGGAAACATAGAGTTTGTCTTTGTTTTTTACTAGCACATTTTCTTCAAGGGCTCAACAGATCCAGTTTGCTGAACATTTGATCATACGGTCCAGTTCTGTGTTTGAGCCCTTGATGGTAGGTTTGCTGGGTGCCGTGTGACTGCAGCTGTGATCTGGGTCCCCTGCTTGAGAGTACACACACACGCGCGTATGCACACACATTTTTTTTGCCCTTGATACAATCTAGCAGGTACTTGGAGCTAAATTAAGAGGTAATTATAGGTGCGACGAAGACACAGTCACTCCTACCCTTTCTAGTCAACATTCTCCCGATATGATGAACTAAAAGTGCATTGAAACGGCGGCTCACCACAGCCTGTTCAGAAACACAGGGCCGCGTCAGCCTGCCAAGTCTTTATTATGAGGTTTGTCCTTGTGTTGACTGATCAGTTTCACTTGGCCCAAGACCTCGTTACACAACACAGGGGAATGAAGTGGTGCTAGGGTCTGTGTCGGGGCTCGGTTTGGGAAGCGAACGCTCTGCAAGTCTGGAAACTTGCACAGACACCGTGCCCATGTGGGGGGCTGTATCCGTCCTCAGCCCAACCTGGGAGCTTGGCGAGGGGGGTGACTTGTGAGCGAGAGGGAGAGAGAGGGAGAGAGAGGGAGAGAGATCTCCCTTGCTGGCCCTGGCCTCCATGCTGCAGAAGGAGTGTAAAGCTGAGGACGCCCAGGCTTCCTGTGCGGCCCCTGTCAGGCACAGCCAGGCCCCGGGCTCTATAAAACACAGTAGAAGGTTTCCATCCAGGTGGGGAACCAACCCAGCTAAACCACAGAAGCACTCTTCCACTGTACTGCCTGCCATCCTCCCTCCACCTGTTCCAGGCGGCCCTCGCTGCTCTATCCGTCCCCCCCCCCTTCACATCCAAATAGATGGTGGGATATCCACAGCCACATCCCCATTAATCCTACGGCCCTTGTGGTCAGAAGTACTAACAAAGAGTCAGGTGTTATTAGAGCCCCTGAACTCCAGCTTGCTGGCTCTCTAAACCACACACACACACAAATATGCGCAAGTACTTACACACACACACACACACACACACAAACATGCGCACACACACACAAACACGCAGACACACACACACAAACATATGCATGCACACACACACACAAACAAACATAGGCAAACACACACACACACAGACATATATACGGGTTTGTAATTATATCTTTATGGGGACTTTCCATTCCTTGCTATGCTGAAAACTCTAATCCCAACATGACAACCTTAACCCCTACCCAGAGGTAAGGAGCATGCACTAATCTTAACCATAAGTAACTAAGAAAAATATTTTTAGGTTTATGATTGCATTCGTAGATCTTTGTGAGAACCTGAAAAATGGTCACACAATGTCAGAATGACAGGTTTTTATCACATTGTGATTACATTTGGTCCCCACGATGTAATATAAACATAATCGACACATGCACAAGTTGCATTAGCCTCTATGCCATTAAAAAGCCAAGTAAAAGAAATAATCAATACAAAGATAAAATGGTGAACAGAGGGGGTCCTGCCATAAGCTGTACTGGGCATACGACGGGCATAAAACAGGGATGTGACGGGCATGTGATGGATATTTGACAGGCATGCGATGGGCATTCGACGGGCATATGAAAGACATGTGATGGCCATACGACTAGCATGTAACAGGTATATGACAGGCATACAATGAGCATACGACCTGCATATGACAGGTATGGAACGGCATGCAAGAAGTATTTCTGACTCCCAGTGACTCTTCGGCACTGAATCAGAATATTTCATGCAATATTTATTTGCCGTGTTTCTTACTGCTATAATTTAATACATTCGAAAAGTTGTTTTATGAGGTTTGGGTATGAATTTGGGGAAAAAATTCAAAAGAAACAAAAACCGGGCTTTAATATAGATTTATACTTGTATCCTCTGGCAGATTTCTCCATGTTAACCAGATATATATTACAAAATTCTGCATAAAAAAGTTAAATGATTTATTCACAGCGGTCTTGTGCAGTGAATAGCGACGTGTCTGACTCAGCTGTGGGCTTTCATCTGGAGACCAGGTGGGTCGTGCCCCTTCCCAGGACCTCCGCTGCGAGCTGCTCCACGCCGCCCCCCACCGCTCCCCGCCACAGTCACATACAGGCCGACCGGAGCAAATCCCTTCCGCTCTGTCATCCAGGTTCCTGCTTACTCACGCTGCTGACGCCAGAATCGCATGGAGAAGCCATCCCTGCCTGGCTACGAAGGCCGCACACACACACACACACACCATTCATTTCTATGGAAAAAAACCACAATCCCAATCACGACACCCTTAACCTTTACCCATCCCTAACCTTAACCATAAGTAACCAACCCAAATACAAGACTTTTGGCATTTTTACTTTTTTGATTGCATTCACAGTTTTTTATGAAACTGAGATTATCCAAATGGGGACCTCAAAAGATGTCCCCAAAGGTTTTACTACACTTTGGGGACAATTTGGTCCTCAGATGTGATCTATGCAAACCCACACACACACACACACACACAAACACACACACAAACATACACTAGACACACAATTTAGGGAGAAAAGTATTGGGACATCTGGCCATTACACCTACAGGAACTTTTATGACACTCAATTCTAAATCCATAGGCATCGATATGGAGTCGGTCCCCCCCTTTGCAGCTCTAACAGCTGTCACTCTTCTGGTAAGGCTTTCCACAAGATTGTGGAGTGTGTCACTAGGAATTTTTACCCATTCATCCAGAAGAGCATTCGTGAGTTCAGGCACTGAAGTTGCACATGAAGGCCTGGGTCACAATCTCTGTTCTAGTTCATCCCAAAAGTGTTCAATGGGATTGATGTCAAAAGCAACCCTATATCATTATCCCTTCTCCAACAAACTTTATTGGCACAATGCAGTCAGACAGGTAACGTTCTCCTGACATCCCCCAATCCTAGATTCATCCGTCAGAATGCCAGACAGAAAAGTGTGATTCGTCACTCCACAGAACACGTTTCCACTGCTCCAGAGTCCAGTGGCAGCATGCTTTACACCAGTCCATGGTGATGTGAGGCTTGCATGCAGCTGCTCGGCCATGGAAGCCCATTCCATGAAGCCCCCAGCACACAGTTTTTGTACTGGAATTAATGCCAGAGGATCTCAGTTACTGAGTCAACAGAGTGCTGGCAACTTTTGCACACTATGCGCCTCAGCAGTCAGCAAATCCACTGTTACTTTAAGTGGTGAGTTTCTGTTGTTTCTAAATGCTTCCACTTTGCAGTAACACCACTTACAGTTGACCGTGGATTGTCTAGCAGGGAAGAAATTTCACGAACAAACTTATTGCAAAGGTGGCTATGATAATACCACGCTTGAATTCACTGAGCTTTTCATAGTAACTCGTTCTTTTCCACAAATGTTTGTGAATCTGACTGTATATCTAGGTGTTTGATTTTTTACACCTTTGGCCATGGGTCTGAATGAAACACTGGATTTCAATGATTAATAGGTGAGTCCCAATACTTTTGTTCTCATGGTGTGTGTGTGTGTGTGTGTGTGTGTGTGTGTGTGTGTGTGCATGCATGTGCGTGTGTGTACAGATGTTGTGTATAGATGTGTTTGAATTCTGTTATTTCACTAAACAAAGTCAGTAAGTTTGAGAAATATTACAATTTATTCGTGAAAAGTGTAGTTAGTGATCAGAAGACGCACTGTAATTTCTTTTGTCTTTAAATTTTATTTTTTTATTATTATTTAAATGTATCTTTCTGCCTTTGTAAAGCACTCTGAACTGCCTTGCGTCTGAGTTGTGCTGTATAAATGAACTTGCTTTGCCTTGGCTAAAGGGGGTTATAGGGCTGTCTCGGGTTGCTGATAGCCTTGAGGATTCTCTGGAGATGATGCAGTCTTTGTCTGTGCTGAACCAAAGACTATGACTCCAACGCAAAGGATAGCAGCCCAGGTGAGTTAGTTTATAAGGATTGCCTGTCAGTGAGGTTCAGCTGAACTCAGTCATGCTCCACACGCCCTGCAGGTGTCACTGCTGTGCTTAGAGCTTCATCCTTGATCATAAGTCACTTCCCCTTGATCACAGCTAAAAAATAAATATATTATAAAAAACAAGAACCCAGTTTCAACAAGTGTGAGGGCCAGAGCATCATACATTATCAGTTTGAGACTGTAGGGCAGTATTCAACGCCATCATGACCTTTTTGCTGGTGGTGAGTTTGCTGAAGAATTCCCATTATTGGATGAGAATATTGTTATTAAGACAGACACAACGTTATATTGACTCTGGTCTTATACACTGAATAATGCAATGCTTTTGCACTGAAAGTCATAAATCTTTAAAAATGCACCCTCCGTTTTATGGAACGCCAGCAGTATATCACTTAAGCAGCGATGTTAGTCTCAGATAATAACAATGTTATGCCAGCACTCCAGTAAAGGGCTGTTCTTTGCTGGAGTTTTTCATACCATTCACACCTGGAATGTTTATTTAGTACCAAAGTCATTCTACATAACAAATATAACTTCAATAACAAACAAGTTATGGTTAATGAAATTAAACTATTGCTAGTTTTTGCTCTTAATTAGCTATGTTTTACACACAAAACACAAAGAAACGTATAAGTGGCAACCATAAAATTATGTCAAAAATATTGGTCATTATATACATAATGAGACATTAATAAATGAGATTCCTTTAACAACATTGTTTTTGCATTTTATAGAATTCATAGGAATAATGTGTTGAAATGTACAACAAATATATAAAGTAAAACAAAGCTAGACAAAAATGTATCAGGAAAATTTGTTAAATGAAAGTCACATCAAGTAGTGCTGGGAAGTAGCTTCAATGAGTGCAAAATATTTGTACTTGATAGTAATGTGAACTAATGCTACATAACCAGTGGGGGGCAGTGTAACACTAAGATCTAGGTGAAAATGTGCCGATTATTAAGACGCTGGATAATTTTTTCAGACTGGTGAATGATTAATACCATTAAGCAGAAGAACAGCAACTTAAATATTATAGTACAGAAAAAACAGGCTATTAGATTAGAGAATGGTAAATGGAAATATGTGGATTCCATAATTTCAGATCTCTTGTAACATTTGAATGTTTTACTTAAGATTGCATTTTACTCTGGGAAAGTATGGGAATTGGTGCCTATATTTTACTGATGGGGGTCATGTATGTATTACATTGTGTGGATCAAATATGCTGATAAAAATCTATTATTTTGATGTAGTGGAGACATTTCTTTGGTTATATTGTATTTCTTATATGCTGTTCCTTTATACTTATATTCTGTTCCTTTATTTGTTATGCTGTTACTTTATTTATTCCTGTTATGTATTACATACTTGAGCGTTATCCATATACACTGTTCAGTTCACTCCCCCCCCCATTCTTGCACTGTCTTGAACTGTGTAGCCCCTACCCGTGTCACTCGTTGTCTGTGTGTCACACCATTATCTTGGGGGAACATTATTCCCTGCCACTGTATGCCTGTATAGTGAGACTATGACAGTAAAGCCCACTTGACTTGAGAAGCACACTAATCTGCTTCAGATGCACAAGCAGGTGCACATACAGAAAATCAGTATGTAGCTATAGCCAGTGGGGCCCTATTCATTTTCCTGTTCTGTGATTCTGTTTGAGAGGAGAATAGAATAGTGCATGGGCATTGCTAGGACCTTAAGGCATCAGGGGCTTATCCCAGAGGCTTAATCTGTCCAAGGGACAACATATTAAATCCACCCCCCCCTCTCTCTCTCTCTGGAGTTATGATGATAACTTGAGCACTACAAAGGTTTTGAGAAATGCAGTCCTACACTAGCATTGCTGTGATGCACGGAACTCTCAAACTGGGAGCCTGGTATTAAAAACATCTGAGCCACACGAATCTCATTCAGATGCACTTGATGATGACTGGGGTTGTGCGTTGTGGGTTGGGGGGGTGGTCCCAATAATAAGATTTATAATTTTAATATGGGACAGAATGCATCCCATGTTAGTTAAAAACGGGACACGGCATTTTATTTTTCAATAAGGGATGATGCTGTAAAATATGGGATGGATGGCAGGTTTAAGATAAAACAAGTTAACCATTAGTTGGGGCCCCTTTTTCTGCAGAGGCTCCAGGGCGTTACCCTGGGAAAAGCCGTGCTTTTAAGCTGCCCTGCCCTGACCCCACAACTTGCTCTCACTCATATATGTACCTGGGTGTCTCATGGAGAGACAGATGGGACATGAGAAAACCACCCAGGTACCCAACAGCAATGAATATAACAACTCAACTCACTGCTTGTGCTTTAACTGCAGGATCAGAGCAGAAGATTCTGCTGAACAGAAATCTGAGGAGGGAGTATTCAGAAGATGATGAGGACATGATCAGTTTATGAAAGATCTGAGTAGGTTCACCAAATAAGGGAGGCAAATCTGGCAGACCAATGAGACATTATCTGAGAGTGATCCAAAGCGATACCCATAAATCTTCCTGAGGAATCCACCAACCAGCAACGAGAGGCCTTATAGATGACATCACTGTCACAATTTGATGCCATGATCGGGGAGGTAAGGTGGGATGGAATGCAGACGAAATGGACCCCGAATCAGACCGGCCCACTCACACTGTCAGGGTGTCTGCCCTTCAGTGTACTGGACAGGCAGTGGCCCCACACATCCGTGTGGGGCCCCCGAGGTTTGGGTCATGTATGTGTTGTCCACATATATTCACAGCACTAGGAGTGGCCCAAAGTGAGTCTCTGAGTGGAGCTCCAAAAACACCAAACACGCCCCTGTGGGCAGGACACTGCAGGACACTGCATGACACAGGTAACCACCCAAACTTGAGGTCACTGGCTGCACAGGAAGTTCTGGAAAGAGGTTCGCTAGAGAAGTACTAAAATGCAGATGGTTGGTGGATTTGGGGTGGGGGAGGGACAAAACCAAACAGACCAAAACTACAAATGCTGACATGCAGAAGAGCCATGTGCTGCAGGTGCCACAAGAGGGAGCTATCAAGCAAATCTTGTTGCTCATTGTCTATATCAGGGTTCTTCAAATCTGGACCTCAATTACAAATCCAGACCTTGTTTTCAGTTCTCCCAGGTAGTTAGTTTAATAATTACTGATTCTGATTGGTCAGAGTAACTGACTGACAGGTAAAGTAAGGCTGGAAAACCAGCAGTGCTCGGACCTTGAGGACCATGATTTCAATAATCCTGATCTATATGGAGATTTTTTCTAATGAAGTCCTTAAGGACAAGCCCATCCATGTCAGGTGTCACGGTTGTGACATGTACCATGTATGAAATGAATGAAAGATGACATGCCACTCTCAAGGGTTCTGACAATACCCAGGCGTCTTTGAGAAACCAGGGCACCCTGTCATGGAATGGAGACACCAGCCATGACCTGATCCTTCACTGGGTCGCCTGTGTTTTGGCCTTGGGCTTGAAATTCTCCTGTTTGCAGCCAGTTTTAACTAAGACCTCCATCTCTTTTCCATGGGAGTTTCACCATCAGAAGGTGTTCCCAATGAAGTAACCTCATCCCAGGTTACCTTTAATTACAGCCTGCCGCACTGCGACTAATGCTGTTAATGTTTTTATCTAATTCAATATTTTATATAAGTGAAGTGAATCATTATGTGATTTTTGTGCCGCTTCTTTATAACAATCTTACATTTTTATTTGCGTCATCACTCTAACAGAAAAATTAATGCTATTTGCTGGAAGCCACAATATTCCCTGTTGTTTAGTCAAGGGCGTCTGTCATGAGCATCTACATGGAGCGAACTGGCAGCTGAGAAATTCAGTGGGGCTCTTCTTTGAATTTGTTTTGAACAGCCTCCATGAAGGACTGCTTTGATGACTTTGTAATGCCGTGTTCCTGAGAACGCGGTCGCTTACTGCTTTATTTAAGAAAAGGTTGCAAGTAATTGCTATGGAATTTCATCAGAATTGAAGCAGCGTAAAAGAACAGAGGCAGTAAATAAAAATGTAAAAGCCATTTAAATTTGAGTTTAGATGTATTGCATAGTTTGAAATGACTTAATGTCAAAATATATATTAATATCTTTAAGAATTTAAGTTATA
>JAODLC010000002.1:5991948-6013837 GCA_026781145.1 Hippopotamyrus pictus
AGGGTTGCCGACCCCGGGTTTAGACTAATCGATTAATCGATAAATTAGTCGGTAGATTAATCGAAATTAAAAATAGTCGATAGTGGCAGCTCTACAGAGAATGCATTTTTATATTCTCCAAAGACATAAACACTTTGTGGAAATCCCAGCATAGTAACATTTCAAAAACTTATTTGTCTTTTTCATCCCTAAAAGCTGGAACCTCCAGAATAAGAGTCTCCTGTGTCCGTCTGGCTCAGTGGCACCTGTAGAAAGTTTCAATTGGGTTCTACGTCAGGGGGCAGTTATATTTAAGGGGGAGACCATGCCTCTTCTAGAAAAGAAGAGGCATGGTCCGCGTTCCGCGGTCTGCTTAGAAAATAAAATAATCTTTAAAACATCTACATTTTGTGATTATTTAGATGTGGGGGGGCAACAGGAGTGGCCATGTATTTACTTTACTCGGGGGGGGGGCATGGCCTCCCCGACCACTATAGCGTTTCAGTGTTGGCTCTGACTGCTAGATGAGGGTCCATCTGCCGCACGTGTGGGCCTAGGCGTCGGAGAGAGGGATGAGCCCTGTCCGACAGCCCGGCAGGGATCCTGGCACGTGTGGGCGGCCTGCTGTCAGCCTGGCTCCCTTGTTTTGGCCATAGAGCCACACTGATGCTTAGCATTTAGCATGTCGGCTCTCCCCCACACGAGGATGATGCGAAAGAGGTTACACAGATCTGAGTGCTGCTCAAAAAATGCACAACTTCCTTGTGGAATGCGATGACAGGATTCCGAGACGATGCTGGGAATTGTCATGCCAGAACGCTAAATGGTAACTGCCTGCTATGGTGAGTACGAGAATGTCACACCTGGTATACAGACATTCCCTGTTGTGGTGACCCTGGACTGCAGCTACCACCAAGCACTCCCAGCCCAAGGAGTGAAAAGAATGACATTAGCTGGAAGACAGCAGCTCTTTGTCACCAAGCAATGAAAGTAATCTGTCGTCGAGTTGATTGTACTATTTGTTTTAACAAATATATATGACTCATCTGAGTATGTCTCAGTGTGGTTTGCTAAGGGAGATTGTCTACAAAGACACTCACAAAGGAAGGTCACTCAGGAAGATTTTCAAACTCTACTTTAGTCTGCATACCCCACGGACCTGACAGTACACTTTGTCCAGAGGTGGGTAGTTCAGGTCCAGAAAGTAAAAGTCCAGACCAAGATTTTGTTTCCGCCAACCAGTTGAGTATAAAGATTCACAGTCACAGAGTACTCAACCGGTTGGCTGAAACAAAATCATGGTCTGGATTTTTATTCTCTGTTCCTGAACTGCCCACCTCTGACTGTGTCCCTAACAAATAGGGTTTAAAAATCAGTGCTGAATGTCAGTGCTCATTATATAGCTCCATACTTGACAACATGATCCTGTACTTGTTCTGCTTTGTCAGCTGAGTCCAGTTACAGCTCTGAAAGACTCCCTAAAGCATAACGAGAATCAGTGCACTTCCTGAGCCGGTCAAGCCTGCTCCATGAGATCTACACAGCCTATGGCAAAGAGAAGTCGATCTAGACATAAGGATCGCATTAATGCTTTGCATAGACCTAGAGGCCAGCTTTTATCTGTCCTCCCCCCATGAGGAGCCAAGTACAGGCCATAGTGCAGCTGGGGGATGTTCATGGCAGGCAAGTAATGAGTTGATTTTGATCCGTCATAATCAATCACGGATGCCAAGGGAGGGGCTGGCGGAGTGCCCTGCTTCCTCTGTGAACAACAACAGTGAGACCCGAAAAGATGACATCACCCAGGGAACTGACAAGTATGTACATGCACATGGTGGCGTGATTGCGTAATTCCCAATCGCAGAGGCTTGTTTAACAGTGAATTCATGTTGACGACATCAACTAACTTCTAAACAATGTTGGAGAGCATTCTTCCATTAACTAGAGAGCACTTTCCACAGCCTGTGGGAAAGTGGGCGTTGTACCTCCTGAGAAACACAATTGCAGGAAATCGAAAGGACAGCCTCCTTGGCCCTTATTGTTTAGGAAGGTTGCTGTGTCTCTCAGTTCCAATAATAAAAAGCCCAGAGGAAAACAATGAGGAAGCAACTTTCACTGCACTCTGCTTTGGTTTGCTCCAGTCCACACTAATCAGTAAGCTCTGGTCCACACTAGTCAGTAAGCTCCGGTCCACCCTAGTCAGTAAACTCCGGTCCACACTAGTCAGTAAGCTCCGGTCCACCCTAGTCAGTAAGCTCCGGTCCACACTAGTCAGTAAGCTCCGATTCACCCTAGTCAGTAAGCTCCGGTCCACACTAGTCAGTAAGTTTCAGTACACACTAGTCAGTAAGTTCCAGTCCAAATTAATCAGCAAGCTCCAGTAGACACTAGCCAGTAAGCTCCGGTCCCAATTAGTCATTAAGCTCCAGTCCACACTAGTCAGTAAGCTCTAGTCCACACTAGTCAGTCAGCTCTAATCTACATTAGTCAATAAGCTTGACTACACACTGGTCAATCAATTTGAGTCTATAGTGGTCAAATCTCAACTAGTCTATAAGGCCACCCTTCTCAATCTATTGGGTTTAGATCAGCTGAATATCTTTCCTCAGCGGAATGTTTGTTCAGATCACAGACTTTTGACATTTAAGAGAATTGGCTGGAATGATATAGACCTTCTGAAAAGGGTCTGACCTCTTTCATCTTCGCTCTTTCCTGGTGGTGGGGGGGCCCCTCATGTTCTTCCTGTTGAGACTGAATATGACAGAAGCTGTGACCTGCCATTGGCGACCTGCTGGCTCCATATGATTCTGTCTCTCACTCATTATATAATATCACATCCAATCTACAGGAGCTCATACAACTAATAAAATATGCTTTGGTGCTGATGATAGCCCTCAGGAGGCCTGAAGTCCAGCTTTGTAACTTTGCTGAAGGCTCATTCACTTTATAAAGCTATACCTGCCCAGGTAACAGAGACCCGCGCCATAGGTGTGTGTCTGTGAACATGTAAGCTTACAGCGGCCGTGTATCCCAGGCTCACCTCCGTCACTATCAGGTTAACAGAGACCCGCGCCATGGGTGAGTGTCTGTGAACATGTAAGCTTACAGCGGCCGCGTATCCCAGGCTCACCTCCGTCACTATCAGAAATTGCCACTTCGGAGTTCTTAACAGGACTTGTACAGAAATGGCACAGAACAAAATTTGATTTGTGGTCAAGCTGAGTGTAATCGAAGGTGGGAGTTTGCACCTGGCTCCCCGTAGAACCTCTGGGGGACGGGCGCCATTCGTGCCTCGTTTAGGAGCCCCGTCTGATGTTTATGCACAGCAGACACGCAAAGGGAGGGGCGACGGGGGAGTCCGCTTCAAGACCAACCTCGTTATCATCCCGGGTGATGCAACAGGGGCCATGAAAAAAGGATCCATTCTTCCGACTTTTGCTTTGAGTCCTTTATTTAATTTTCTTTTTCCTAGCGAGTGCTCGGCCCTTGAATGGAAGCGGTCAGCCAACTGTTGCGACCCACAATGGCTCCCGGGTCCCATACAGATGCCAAAAATGCATGCCCAGACGCGCTCCGCTCCCCTGCCTTGAGCGCGTGCGTCAATGACTCCCCGCGTGACCCTGCCTCCTTCCGTCAAAAGACAGAAAAGGGGGAAGAGAGAGATGTGGCCACTGGGAGCAGAGCCTGGGTCTCCCGGCGAGGGGGCCGAGGCCGGTGCAGCCAGCCGAGCGGGCCCCCGGGGGCCACGAAAACACTCCTCTGTTAAGGAGAAGAGAGGTGGAGTCGGAGGAAGCACTGAGCCGGAGAGCAGCTGTCTGATAGAAAGGCCAAAACCAGAGGCCTCTGTGCCTCTTAAGGGGAGTCATCCTACTTCTGTATATATTATATAATAATAATGAAAATAATAATGCATTTTATTTATATGGCGCCTTTTATGCTTACATAAAGTAAACACATCCCCCACATATGTATATTCATATGCATGCATAGATATAGACAGGATCATCATTTTGGATATTCTGTAATGGTTTTTTTTAGCAGTAAGTGCCGCTATTTAATGTCGCCACGCATCAGCTTCCCGGCTCCCCGCGGGGCTCCGCTTTTCACGCTTTAGCGTTTCCGTGCCAGACTGGCCCCCGGCGCTTGTTTGTGCTCGTGTTTCTCCGGTGCCTCTCCGCGGGCTTTGTTAACGTCTCCTGTGGGACTGCCCTCATTACACCCAGCCGGGGGGGGACCTATCATTTTACACGCACTCAGGAAACGGCAGCAAAAGGATGGACCCCGACTAATTGCTAAATGAGAGGGCAAAGCAAGGGGGCACTGAAGCCAATCAGCCCTGGCGATTTCATTTATTCCAGGTAAGGGAGCCCAGAGCGGCCGGCTGTTAGCGACAGAATCCCGGCGGGAGGAAGCTGAGCATCAGGTGACCCTCTAGCCGCCTCACTGCCGCTGCCATTGGCTCCCTGCAGGGCTGCGGGGGGTCGCTGCTGAGCGATTATCATAGGGCTTGGGGACAAAGAGCCACACTCACACACATACACGCAAGCACACACACACACACACACACACACACACACCGCCCAAAAACGGGCTACAGAGAGGAATCCGAAAGCAGCAGCTGCTAGCAGGCTGTTCCTGTCCTTAAAAACGGAAAAGGCAGAGAATTAAAAGTTAAACATGGAGGCCTTTTTTTGAATCCCCGCTTGTGTGATATCAAAATAATCCGCAGCGATTCGTGCCGCCTGCCTGCTGGCCTAATGGATTCTCCCCGCATCTCACGGCGAATCCGAAATGGCCGGCCTGTAACATTCCGTCTGTCCGCTTTCATTGGGGGGCGCCGGGCAGCTTTACTCCCCCCCCCCCCCACCCCTGAGAAGAATGCGCCTCTTGAAAAGTAGTTATGACTTAATGAGAATTCCACTTGCAGCAGGAAGGAAGGGTCCGGAACGAGCGTCCCACAGCATGCCGAGCGGCTGTTAATCACAGTGACCATGGTGCACGCTGACAGAGGCTGCTCCGGGCCCCGGGGCCGATAGGCATGCGGGAGGGCAGCCGAGGTGTGCCAGGGCCTTGGCATGTCATCTCAGGGCATAGAGCTTCAATCAGAGCTGGGTCACAGGTTCGAGGCAGCCTTCATTCCAGGTATTCCCCCACGGGAAGCACTGGCTCCAGCCTCCCCCCTCCAAGCCAGAGCGGGCGCCGCTGCTGGCGTGTTTTCCTGTGACTTTACAGCGAGTCTCCTGCCGACCCACATGCACGACCTCTAGCTGCCGGTGTGCCCCCCCCAGCCCAGCCTGTCCAGTGGTGTCCTCAGCCTCCTGGGGAGTCAGCCCCTCTGTGAAGGACACCAGGCCTCCGGAGATCCAGTCCCCACGGAAGAAATGCATTCCGCTCTGCCTTCGCTTTTTTTAAGTGTTATTTATGTCTGGAAGTCTCCCCCCCCCAGACAAATGGCAGCCATATGGAAAAGGAGAGGTGCTCTCTCTCCCTATCTCTCGGTGTGTCTCTGTCTCTCTCTCCCACTCTCCCTGGTTCTCTCATTCTCCTTTACCTCCCTTTGAATATTAATTAGAGTCCCCCCCCCTAAAAGCCACCCTTAGCAAATCCTCTCCTCAGTCCTGATCCCTGACTGGTCCTGACTGTGTGCAGGGAGTCCATCTGCCTTTTGGAAAGTGCCTGCTTTTGCAGCTCCTAGCCCTCCCCGGAGGGACCGTTTCTGGGTTGAGTGCGTGGCCAGGACCCCACAGCTGCCGGGTCCGCTCGCTCGGCTGACGTCAGAGAGGCTGGCGCTCCGCGGGCCTGGGAGTGACATGTACGGAGCAGGGATCCGGGGCAGGGATCAGCCCGGGTTAAGGGCCAAAGCACTGCCTGCTCGCCGTGTGAATAAAACACAAATGCAGCAGATGCTGTCAGACGACGATGCCGGGACAGAACGGACTGTCCATCTGTGACGTCCATCTGCAGAGGAAGTGAGTGAGGAAGGCCTGACTTAACTGATGACCTCACACAGCGCGGATGGGGCAGGGTGGAGCCGGGCACTGAAAGGGTTAAGGTGGCTGTCCGGGGGGGTGGGGGGGGCAAAGTGAACCAGCGCCTCCATTGAACGGAAATGTAAAAAGTGGTCATCGTCTTTCCCTGCTCCACTTACGCATTCCAAAAAAGGCTCCTACAGCCTCAGTGCCCCTCTCGAGTGCCCTCCCGAAGGGACCTTGTCCCCCCCTCCCCCCCAGGGTCATCCACTTGAAGCTGCCTTCCTTCCTTCCTCATTTCTCCTCTAATGGCCCCCTTGTTACTGCTGGACAAAACCGGGCCTTTGTGGTGGCCTGCAGAGCAGCCTTAAAAACAGGAATAGGGAAATTGTAAACAGGAGGCTTTTGGCCTTCAGAACAGACCAGGCCGCTGCGCTCAGAGAGCCGCGCCACGCTAAGCGGAGAAGCAGACCTTTGTTGCTCAGGGGATTAGGGGCTGAGGGATTTCTGAGGCAGGGCAAAGGCAGCGAGCTGGCCAGAGGAGGAAGCTTTGTAAAGAGATACCTGCGTTATATATCTGCCAGCGGAAATCATTCATACTATTTATACAATCAGGGTAATTCGATCCACTCCGGCTGGAAAAAAAGCCCAGGATCAAATAAGCGACGACCCCGGCTGCGTGAGGGTAGGGCTAGTCGGTATTTCCATGCAGCAAACAAGCAGAAGGGATACGTGACACAGAAACCTTTTAAAAATACTCTTCCTAAGAATTTAAAAACAGAGAGCAGATTTGCTCATATCCATTTTGGGTGAAGAGTTTAAAAGAGAACAAATGAGAAAAGTGAAATGGTAACATTGTCCTGGAAAATGTCAAATCCGGCTGCAGAGACTGACTGGGAGAACTGCAAACTGGACTACACAGCGAAAGCCGGAGCAAGCTGTGGTTAGCATGCCTCAAAACCCAGTCTGAAGAAATATTTTTATATCCACTTCCTAGGGAGCTTGTGTGCTTGTATGAGAGAGAGACAGAAGAGGCAGAGCGACACACAAAGACAGAGAGAAAGAGATGTAAAGAGAGAGAGAGCAAGAGAGAGAGAGACAGAGCAAGAGAGAGAGAGAAAGAGAGAGAGAGAGAGAATGGGTTTCTAACATCCATTGATAAACGTAGCCAGCTTTCTCATTCCCAGCATCAGAGGTGCATTATGGGGCAGCGTGCACCCTGCTGTCCAGTCTCCAGATGATCTGTGGAAAGGCTCTCTGGCTGCAGAAGGAGAGCGGCCATCTGGAGAGCCTGTGGAAATGACACCGGCTTGTGTCAAATGCATCACCTTGTGCCATCATGCTGTGCCCATCTGGTGCTGGGACACAGCCTGTGCCACACGGCACCACCAGCACACGGCACAGCACGAGCGAGACGCGGCAAGCACCAGCACCCGTCCAGTGTCATGGGGGAGCAAGACCTTCACCAGGGCTTACCTGTCTGAGGTCACAAGAAAACATTTCTATTGTCATTTTTCTGTGGCTGTGTTCCGTGCACCATGTTAATGTCACACCGGAATTTACAGCTCTGTCCTGGACAGGAAGCCTTGATTCCTCTAACAAGCCAGCCCCCAGCTTCCTTACACGAGCACCATAAACAGCCCCCCCATTCATCTCTGTCCTTTTATGTTGACCTGTGGACCTCAGTGACCTGACAGATGTTCTGGTCAGACTGAACCGAAAGCTGGAAAACCACCAGCCAGATGTTCAAGGAAACATCACTATCAACAGTGTAAAAAATCAGGAAGAATCCGGATCTTATATATGTGGCCTATTAACTGTGTGCTCATCTTCTGACCAATTTTTCCTCAGATTTAGTTCCAATTGAAGCACCGATTATAAAGATTTTCTATCCGACTCCAGGGATGCTGCTAGAGATTTTGGAACCTACAAAATCACAGCATATGTTCCAAATTTTTATTGACCGCTGTCACTCGGGGGCCCTTGGAATCGTGCCTTTATGGCACCCCTGTCTGGCTGTATCAACATTATAAACAAACGTGGCACTTAACTGGTAAATTTAAAGGTCATCAATGCAATTTTCCATGTGCAAAATTTCTGTCTAAAAGCGATAGATAGTTCAGATAGTTGGGAAAAAGCAGCTGAATTCGGGCGTCTTTTCTGTCCTGCAGCAGCCGCCTACATCCCTTTGGCCACACAAAGCCACCTCTATGGGCCGGAACAGAAGGTGCCGGAAGCTCCCCATCCCAGGTGTTGTGTGTCAGGCTCCCATTCAGCCTTGGAAGTTTCCCATGTCACCTGGGCCCCCCTGGGCCCCCTGCTGTCAAAGAGCTCACTGAGGGCCGCTGGCTGAGGGCCACTGGCTGAGGGCCGCCGGTTAAGGGCCCCTGGAGGCATAAAGGCCCCTACTGGGCTGGCCTCTTGACTGGCATTCAGATCCTGTCCCTCCGTACCGATAACCGTACAGTGGTCGCCAATCCGTCGCGGTGACGCCGGGTCTTCTTTCCGCCTTTGCTCTCCCCTCGTCCGCCTGTCCCCCCCCCACGACACCTGCAGAGGTCCTATCACCATGTCACGTGGCAGGACATCAGACGCCCAATCAGACGGCCACACCACAGCAAAGTGGCGACAGCCTGGTCTCGTTCTGTTTAGGTCAGACAATTTGATCTGAAAAACCAGCAAGCAATAAAAAAGGCAAATTGTTCTCAGTGGAAAATCCTGAGTCAGAAATGCGAGGAGAAACAACCCAGGACACCGAATTCCTGCTGCCATTCCTCTAGGCTGGGGACGCCCGACAGGTGACCCAGAAGGGACCCAGGGTGACGGTCTCCAAGGAGACCGGCCGAGATGATGAGTCGTGTCACCGGGAGCCCAAGTGGCAGGGCTCTGCCACCCTCCAACGCCTGCCGTGCCAGAACAAGCAGAACAAATGGCAGCTGGGTGGCCCGGCCCCTCTGCGAGGCCCACCCCCGTGTGTGGCTGTCCCTCAACGAGGCCCCCGCGTCCCTGAGGTGGGCGGGAAGCTCCAGCTGGTCACAGGAAGCGGGTTCAGGAGCGTAACTGGCAGCACATTAACTCACAAAGCTGCTGCTTCTACTCCTGGCCCTCGATGCGAGATGCCAGTTCAGCATCTCCTCGCGTCAGTGGCACGGAGCCTTAGCTGGATTACTAAAAAATATAGCCTTCATCTTTGAATAAAGGAAGCCTGTCTCCCACAGACAAGGCTCATGGTTTACAGCAGTGGGGAGGACGGCCGGCCGGTTAGGTCAGGATGCTAACGCACAATATTCCAAAGTCAGGTCTGACGCTGCCTCTGTTGTCGGATTGCTGTATCCATAAATTTGTTGTTCATCAGATCCAAAATATGCATGTCCAACAGAACCTGACACCATGAGAAGATAACGTGCCTTACAGAGCCAAGACCTTGACGATGCCCTTTCTCATAGCACGAGCAGCACAGATTAGGAAGGCCATGCCATCGAGATGGAGCTTATTTTAGATGTCTGTCGTCAATGAGGGCATCTCTGGATGGAGGGGTGCCGATCTTTTCTGCTCTGCTGGAGCCAGCGGTGCTGAATCACACCTTAAATATAGCCTCTGCCGGCAACTTCGAGATACTCCACTGATAGGGTTAGTCAAGTCTGTCCTTCCTCCTGCTGACGAAGGTGGAGGCCAGTCAGCATTTCCCTCCTCTTCCTTCCGGGCCAGGGGAGTGCCGCAGGGCGGGAGGGACCTGCTCCACCGGGGAAACGTGATAAACTGAAAATGCGTGAGGTCATGAAAACGAGTGACGAGCACAAGGCTAAAAACCAGGGAGAAAGACAGGGACAGAGACAGGGACTGAGACAGGGACAACGACAAGTATAGGGACAGAGACAGGGACAGGGACTGAGACAGGGACAACGACAAGTACAGGGACTGAGACAGGGACAACGACAAGTACAGGGACAGAGACAGGGACAGGGACAGAGACAAGGACAGAGACAGGGACAGGGACAACGACAAGTACAGGGACAGAAACAGGGACAGGGACAACGACAAGTACAGGGACAGAGACAGGGACAGCCACCATGACTCTCCAGGAAGCTCGGAGCTAGGTGCACTCCCCCCCACCCAAGACACTCGACTACGCCAAGACCCCTCCCCAACACATACATGCAGAACGCACTTCTATACATTGGCGTTCTAGCTGGGTTGTGTCTTTTCCTGATCTGTGGTACAATGACCACTATAAGGTTATGGCTAAGGCTGGGGTCAGCTGGACCACACGTGAGCTGATCAGGTGACCAGCCAGCACATGACAGAAGGGAATTCAGGGCATCAAAGGATCAAAGCGTTTTTGTGCCCCAGGATGCACATGTAATGAGGGGGTGAAAGGAACAGGGCATTTAAGGCTGACCATCATCGCGACTGCAAGACACCCCTGTGTCAGCTACACTGTGTGGGATCCAGCCAGGGAGCGAGGAGGCGGAGCTAACCACTAATGAAATGTGCGCGGAGCGGCGGGCGGAATGCGGAGAATGCACACGACGCGCGGGAGAACTGCAGCCTTGGGGCACGCCTCGTTAAAGGGCATGCTGGTGGACAGAGTTCACCCAGAACTCCAAGTTGGGTCAGAGGTCGTCCTCTCCTTTAAAGCTGAGGCAGACCCCCCAGCCTTCCACACCACCACAGGAAGGGAGCAGGGGCTTCAATCAAGGAGACCCCCCCACCCCCCGCCTCCACAGGGCCCCAAGAATTTGTGCTCTCCAGAAATTCCTTGACATGACACCAGGAATGCACTGGGAATAGCCAGGCCTATAATCGCTAGCTGATAAAACAGCAGCTGTATCTCACTCAATGTCTGATTTCGCAATACTATAACTCTACATGACATATAACTTAATTAGGCACAACTAGGCTGAAATTCAGCAGGGAAACTACTCAGTGAAATAGTGTTTATTAAGGGCCGATGTTGCTATTGTTTACGATCAAAGTGCAAACGCCAGCCAATTAGAAGAGTCTCTGAATACGCGTCACTTTAAGGGCCCGGGCTGCCGTCAAGGGACAGAAGGGATTAAGCGCCAATCCGCATCCGCGTTTACACTGGAATAAGAGCCAATCAGCTGTGGCCACAGCCTCTTCTCCGCATTGTCTTAATGGGGAGGTGCAAACTAGAGGAACAGAATCTGAAAATGGGTAATTGTGAAAACTAAGGACACAGAAACATGATAAGAATCGGGGGGATGGGGGGGACCCTTTGATCTGATCAGACACACACTTCCTGGGGTGATTATTACCAAAGAGCCAGGACTGCTCTGATGTCTCTGTCTGATTAAAAGATAGCTGTTACATGCCACCTCTGATGATCTGCTTAAAAAGCACTTTCCTTTGTCTCTCCTGCAAACAGAACAGTGTGTAGAGGGCAGCAGGGTCTATCCCATTTTAAACAATTTCACAGCCATGTACAGATAAAGCTCAACACCTATTTACTGGGGTCTTTCCCCAAACATATGCAGAGTGACTCACGGCTGCATTATAAGTACTGCTTTATTCTGTGCGCCTTTGCACACACCGACACTCAAAGCTCTGTTTATGCACCACATTTTCCCGCCTTCAGTAAAACTGCATCACATATGGAAGCGTGTAAAGTGCCAAAAGATTTGATCACTATGTACACTTACATATACACACAGTCACGCACACTCAGTCAACACACACACACACACACACACACACACACACGGTCACGTGATCACACAGTGACGCACACAGACACAGTCATGGACACAGCCACACACGGACACAGATGCACAGTCATGCACACGCGCACTCACACGCACAGAACCAGTTGTACATAGCAGGTTTGACGCAGGACTGATTTCTGCTTGTGATTTGTCACCCTTGATCACTGCACCTCCCTGCACACGCTGATGCCCCCTGATTTCCGGCACTAAGTACAGCTCCAGCCTGAAACACCAAAACGCCCCCCTACATCACCAGAACACCAACTATAGATGACATCTATGCCGACATCTGAACACCACCTTCACCAGCGTGACCATGGTTGCAAGGGCTTCTTACCAACAATTGAACATAAGAACATAAGAAATTTACAAATGAGAGGAGGCCATTCGGCCCATCAAGCTCGTTTGGGGAGAACTTAACTAATAACTCTAAAATGAACACGAGCCGTCAGACGCCATCACTCTGTCTATATCCGCATATTCTACATACTTATATTTATCTGCAAGCTGCATGTTCAGCCCTGGCAGAAACATACCAGTTCATAGGCAGCCGTACTGCAATTGTATATTTCCCAGTCAATGTCTCGACACAATTTTCCCCAAGTCACCATTTTATCTGAATGCATTAGCATTACTGCATAATTAATGGCAGGAATATCCATGCTGAGGTCTGACCAACATTTCCACTTGTTTGCTTTCCCAATAACATTTCGAGGTGGTTGTAATATGCAGTTCCATTCCTGCATGACACATTCTTGGTCATGTTCTCTGTCTCACAAAAACACAGGGGCAAAAGGGATAGCGGAATGGGGGTGGCATACAGTAAACAGGGTTTGAGGAGCGCGCTCAGTCGGCGCTGGCTGATTACAGGGCTCCACAGGAAGCCATGTCTCAGTCCCCCCCTAAGCCTACCTGTAAGGGCAAGGCTGAGGCACGCCGTGGCCCTAATTGTGCTCTTTGTTCTTTTGCCCCTCTTGATGCCCCTATTGCTCTCGCTTCCTGCCACTTTGCATAACCGCCCACGCTTTCACTACCCTGCGACACCCCTGAGCCCAGGACGGTTCTACGAGACCTGAAAATCCAGTCAGCTCGGTAGCTGTGCCGGGCGTTCACCAGTCTGCGCGGGTCACGGGACAGGCACGGCCAAACTGACTGACATCAGGCAGACTTCTGCAGGACCGGTGGTCCGTGCCAATCTACACAGGACAGCCACATAACTCACGGGATTAAGACAAAGCACTCGTGTGTAAAAACGTTTCTCTCTTTCCCAGCCACACCAACTCGCACCGGGGTCCTATGGGGGGGGGGGGTTATACAACCGGACACGTGTAATTGTGGGGGAGGGAGTCTGGGAACCTCACGGACACACAGCAAACACACCAGCATTTCGGGCACCTGCATTTTCGGGTTTCCTACTTTGCTCAAGGGCATAAAGGAAGGAGAGACATCCTGCAGTGTAGACAGAACCGGGGTAGCGGCTTGTGGCGAGGACTGTCCAAGTCTGCCGGCCCCAAGACAAAATAATTCATACAGAATAAACAATCAACGTCTCACAAAACTGATATGCATTCTGCATTTGCCCTCGATGCAGGTCATTCACAACACTAAAGAATTATTTCACTTAGAATGTTATTTACTACAGATCTCATCATTTGTGGCGTTACTACCGTTTTAATCATTTTATTTTTTCGGTTCCGTAACACCGGCAGTCATCCTTTGGCGGCAGTTAAGCGGCTCGTAGCCGGTGTCCGTGGGAGCGGGACAAGGCGGTAGGAAGAGCAGACGGCGGGATGAAGGCAATTTACAGTAATTCCCTCAGTAGGGTTTTGGTACAAATCAACAACATCCTGTCCTTTTGTAAGCCCCCCATGCGGGCCGAGCCCACTCACTGATTGCGCACCACACGGACGTTTTAACGAACATCTCAAGAACGTAACGTAACAGTACTTTTCACATTTGGCCATGCATTTACAGTTACCTTAGCGATGACAAACCTTTAGAATCCATTTTAGATAAAAGAAAATTGTGGCGCATCCATTTTAAGGGAGGTTTTAAATCTGCAAAGCGCAGAAAGCTTCGTTTAAAAAGACCTGCAAGCTTCGCCATCTGTTCTCTTTTTATTTTCCTGCGAAGAAGCCATGCTGCTAAAAGTATAAAGTGCACATCCCGTGAGCTAAAAATTAATCCATTATTCATTATTTGGCTGCCGGAGGTGACTAAACACTGAGCAGAGTTTATGGGTTTGGCGAGTCGCCAAGTTACATACGCTTTTATGGTGGTTTGGATTGAGTTTGCAGTATTAAAGCTCTCAAACTAATCCGTTATTTTCGTCTGCTACAACGCTGGTTTCAGGAATGTAAAAGGGTTTGCTTTTGCTCTTATATTATGCACAACAGTACTGAAATTACAAATCTGGAGTACAAGTCGAAACGGAAATGTCACATCGAAACTCAACAACTTAAACGGCTTTCGGGCCTGCTGGACGATTCCGAAGCGGTCATTTTAAATCATTTATGCGCCGCTGCTTTTGTCTTTGTGTATTTCGTCCATCAGTCATGTCAGTAAAATAAAAAGTGCAAACGAAATCCCCAAGGAAATCATGTTTTCAGGGCAAAAGCTCCTGCCGAAATAATTCAATCTGCAGAGGCATAAATAAAGAGGAACGTGGCGTGAGGTACACGCTCATCCATTCATGTAATCCTCTCTAACGCTGCCCTTCGGAAGAAAACACCCCGATCCCTCCATTCATGAATTTCGGACATGGCGCTTGCGCAGTAGCGTTCCGATTCCTCCCATTCATAAAACGATAATCTCGATCTAAAACGCTATGCCCGCCCATTCATAAAAAAAATCCCCAGCGCATCTGCGCAGTGCGACCACCACCCTCCCATTCATAAAAGCCATTTCCCCCAGCAGTTGCAACATCGCAGCTCCAGCTCGTGTCCGTACTGCAGTACGGTTCAAGCCAGCGGAGACTTTGGAGTTTTTAATCTGGAGCGACAGCTTTGGAGTACCTATGCATCTGAACAGGTCGGAAAAAGAAATGCCCATTTTCCTGCTTCAGGTACGCACTCTGATCTGTATTTATGTTTTATGTTTTGCGTATTTTCTCGTTATTCACAGATTACAACCGAGACGCATTTATTTGGTTAGAAATATCAACGTTTATTTTGCAATACTCTGAAAATGGACGTAAGCACGGATCTCACTTCTTGTGCGGTGCACTGGGTTTGAAAAAAAGTAGGCTTTCGTGAAAAACGGGGGCATGCGTATATTCTAAATGTTAAACGGCGATAGCTTACAGTAGGTTTAATACCGTGGCGAACAATAAGATAAGACCTCACATTATGAAATCGCGGTACCAGCATAATGTGCAGTCCACCGGTCACTGTTCACCTGTGACGATATTAAATGGCTCTGGGTCTTTTTATAAGCCTGGGTAGGGTAACATCGTCATTTCTGTCTCACTGTCAAGCAGAGAGTAGTTAACGAGACCTGGTCTATTTCTGCGGCTACATACTGCAGAAGGACCGCTGTTACATGTTAAATGTCAAACTGCAGATGTGTGTGTCCATCCATAAGGAAAGGAATAAGATTCTAATTGCTTACCTTTATATAGCAAAAATCAGCATAAATACATGCTAGATTTAATGGAGTCCAGTGACGTTTGTACGTATAATGTCAAGCTTACGTTTTGCACTGTAATGAAATTTCGGCAAATTTTGTCTTTGTTGGAGTGCTTCATACAATAACCCGCAATATCACCAATGATTTAACTATAAAGCTTCAGAACTGTAGCGATTAATATGGACTCCAAATAGTTAATTGCGTGCATAATTATGTACTCAGGTAGGCTTTGGAAAGTAATATCAGAACGAGAGATCAAGATATGATCCTTGCTGGATTTAAGACGGCAATAAATATGGGCAGAACTTCACATCTGGAATATATTTGGTAAAGGTGATAAAATGCTGTCCAATTATACATTTGAAGCACTATACCATGCAAACTGTTAGCAGAAATCCAAGGTGGATTCCGGTTAAGGTAGTTTAAAACGATTTTTTTACTTTATTGAAAAGCAATAAAATACACAATTTCCGTTCCGGAGTCGCTGGAGACGCTCCAGCAGCAGGGACACCTGCGGTGGATCAGCCTCGGACGGTACGCGGCTGGGGAGCTTTGGCAGGCATTTGGCAGATCTGTCCTTGTTAAATCGCTGTGTATTGAGGATATTATTCCTACAGAAGACCAATACGAACATGTCACATCGGATAAAGCTTAAATCCCATTGCGTTTATTATGACTTCGTTTTTGTTTGCGCAGATAAAGATTAGGTTAACGTGTCTAAAACAACTGAATGTAAATTATCGAGAAGTGATAAACCGATATCTACTACTACAGCTTAATGAGTATCAAAAGCACATCTTGATTATCATTAAAAATGAGTTGTCGACCAATATTTTTAGACCCAGTACACTGTGTTTTGGGGTCTCCGACTCGGATTGTAACGCGGCTGTCCTCTCCGTGCAGGATTAGCGGATGCTCACATGGAGTCGAGGGTCCCTCACCACATTCCCGGAGTCTCCACTTCCGTCATGGTGCAGCCCATGCTGAACGGCTACGGACGGCTGCAGCACCCGCTCTCCATCTTCCCCATCGACCAGATCAAATCCTCTCGCGTTGAGAACGACTATATTGACTGTCCGGCGGTGGTGTCTCGGCAGCCTCCAGGCCAGAAGGGGGCGCGGGCGCCGCCGGACTGCCTGCCGCGCTGCGAGCCCCGTGACGTCACGCACCCCTGGATCTCCTTCGGGGGCCGGCCAGGCTCCATCAGCAGCTGCAGCAGTGGCAGCACCTCTTCTGATCAGAGGCTCCTGGACCACGCGGCGCCTCCGCCCACAGCTGGGCCTGCCTCCGGCTCCCCCCGCCTCGCCAGCCCACAGGCCCCCAAGGCCGCGGGGGTCGTGGACGGACACACGCCTCCCTGTCGCCACTGCGGCAGGTGTCGCTGCACGGAGTGCACCCTGCCCAGGACGCTGCCCTCCTGCTGGGTGTGCAACCAGGAGTGCGTGTGCTCAGCCCAGACCGTGGTGGACGGCGCCACCTGCATGTGCCTCGTCAAAGGCGTCCTCTACCACTGCACCGATGACGAGGATGAGGAGGGATCCTGTGCCGAGAGACCCTGCGCCTGCTCCGGCTCCCACTGCTGTGTCCGCTGGACCTTCATGGCCGCCCTGTCTCTGGTGCTGCCCTGCCTGCTTTGCTATCCGCCAGCCACCGGCTGTGCCAAGCTCTCGCAGAAGTGCTACGACCGTGCCAGCCGGCCCGGGTGCCGCTGCAGGCATCCGCCCGCCTGTAAGGGCACCGAGCAGGACGGCGTTGGGGGCGGTGTGGACAAGCGGCTCTCCTGATAGGCCGGGCCCAGCCAGCTCCAGCCTGCCCCAGCTGCGGAGGCTCTGAGGAGATCGGCTGCAGGACGCAGCTCAGATTATGGTACTTAAGAGGGTTTGTTGACCTTCTCCTCGTATGACTGAACTCTAGACGCCCTCCAACAGTGCGTGGCGGTCAACGGTCAACATGTGACCAAGACGGCAGTAACCTAGCGACGACAGCTAAGTCCCCGCAGTCTGTCACTCTGCTCTCTCCACAACGCTGCACTCTCTCTGCCTGCAGATGCGGTTGTTTTCATAGTTCCGCTAAACGTGTTAAAGGACCTTGCATAGAACAGCCATGCTGGCCCGCTGGCTGGGGATTGGGCACGCTTCCATCGAGCAGACAACACAAACGGTACCAATTAACATTTGTCCACTCTCTACACCCCCAGTCCAAATGTTGTTCTGATAATCCAGCTTCCCCTTTCAGAAGGGAGTTGAATTTCACACGAACAACGTAGGAGTGTTTATTGGCCTTTATTCGAATATAGAAAATGTTCTATGAGACACGGATATCTGATTCCAATTTAAAAACACAGTTCAGCATGTCTGCGACATTCAGTCGTAATGCACCTAGGATGTGTGGTAAAGCAGGAACGCGGGTGGCTGTAGGGAAAGACCTCAGGGAGATCTCACTCACTTCCAGCACACGGAAAAATGTGCGTGGGGCGGGCTGCTTCGCTACTCTTCCTGAGCAGATAACACGCCTTCACTCCCCCGTCGTTTCCAAGGGGGGACATGAGAATTGCAACATGTCAGCGGAAAATGCTGTTTTCATGGATTTCAAGCATCCGAGTCAAGGAGAGAGAAAAAAAAAAAAAAACGTAGCAAGACTTGCACAAGCCTTTTCGGTTGTTTTCTTTCGTTATGATCAAGCAAACCCTACATGTAAACACGGGGACAGTGTTACATGGGACCTCAGTTAACATCAGTCATTGATCTCCCAATCCGTGCATCACATGCTGTTTCTGTTTTGAGCATAGTCTGCGATGTGCTGCTGTTGACCTTACTGTTGTAAAGGATATAGTCTTATTGTAAATACTTAAAGTTTTCCCATAAGATCTATTTTAGTGATTATTATGGTATTCCAGGGCTTTAGCCAAAGGAGTATAGAGCGCTATTTTAAATTTAATTTCTCTTTTGTTTTGTGCACTCAAACTGACCAGAACATAGCTCGGGACGCGGTATCCCTACATTCATGCACGGTTGTTGTCCTCTCTGCCCCATCTTCCAGAAGGTTCCTCAGTCATCTGTGACACTCCCTGGCATTAGCTGCACAAATTTGCAAACCCCTGGGGACAAAGGAGAATTGGGTGATGAAAACTCAACCCACAAACAGCTGCCACTCATCAGGGTCACCCTAAGGAAGACGGCAGATGGACGGTGGTGGCAGTCGTGGGGACCTGTCTCCTTGTTGTGCCGCCATCCTGTAGGAAGAACCTACGTGGTACTTAAGGATGGCTGAGGACAGGGAGCTCGATGCAGGACAGAGCAGCAACCACCCATTTCTTTGAATACTTTTCTTGTTCATTAAAAATACCTCTCGCTCATGCAATTGGTGCCTCATTGCAAAAATGGAGGCTACGCTCATTTTTTCTGAGCCCACAGACTCGTCAAATCACTTTAGTTCCATTTGGTTCCATCAAACTTGACTTTTATCCACCCTATTCCAAGACCAATTGACAATTAATTAAAAAAATATGAACATTCCAGATTCCCTGACTTTCAATGGGGAAAAGGAGCCTTCATCCATTTTGGTAATGAAGAGCTGCTTCTTTACCCACCTGGCCTGGTAAACACACGTGTAACCACAAGTCCCACTGTAACTGTAGTCTTATTAACTGCCCAATGAACAGTTTGCTCCCACGGAGACATCGCCTGAATCTGACGGTCCTTCCATACTTGTCTGAGATCATATCCTGTGGATAGCGATAGTTATATTACCCGTAACCTCTTTTCACACCGATGGCTTCATGTACTCTCTGTGCCATTTAAATGTTGAGAAAATAATCTATATTAGTTTTTGTCATGTTTAAGAAACTCACAATTTCCCTTTATAGAAATATTTATTTTGAAGTTCTATTTTATATAGTATTTATTTTAATTGCTTTTTTTTTGTGATGAAGAGTTTTAAAAGCCTTGTCAAAACAGAATGTACATTGATAATTAAATATATATATATTGTTAAACATAACCTTGTGTTGTCCTTCCAGTAAGTGATGTCTGTCCAAACCATGACTCCTTTTAAGCACTAAGTGATTTGTGTAGGTGCCCTGAGTGCTATTTTCCGCATTTGACTTAAACAGCAGGTTGGAGAATGCACTCCCTACACGGGCAACTGTAACGAGAGAGAAATAGCAAAAACCTACAATAGCTCTTTGCAGAAAAGACAGGTGCTGGATTTTTTTCACGTGGACGACAGGCCACCGCTTGTCTTTCCGTATTAATTACAGGGAAACCTTGTGCTATGGTGTGTGTGTGTGTGTGTGTGTGTGTGGACTTCCTAAATTTGCCTGAGGTTAAAACACGCACTCTGCAGCTCTGTATCAACCCCTTCAGTTCAGCCTGGTTTAGCAACAACGAATGTTGCTCCAATACTCTGTAAAGAGCTCTTCCTGCGAGACATGGCTCAGGGGCTGCAGAGATGGCACTGAGCTCTCTGCTTTACATCAAGAGCAAATAGAATTCCCAAGAACCACTATGGCCTTCAGGATGTCTGCATCCAGTGGACATTCCGGCAGAGCGCTAGGCTGGCCAGCTCCTGCGCACTGAAAGATCAGCTGGACCTGTGACTGTTTTATGCTTTTTTTTTTGTGTCCTCTGGAGCTCTAGCCCAGTTTCATTAACAGTTTGAGATGTTTATGGTGAGAATCAGAGTGTGGCTATGGCTAAGGCAGCATCGCCCCCCGCCCTCGAAGATCCACAGAGATCTCTGGCTGCTTCACTGCCAGCAGAAGCATAGCTGGGCTGCAGCTCTGCCACTCTCCAGAGGAATGTAAGGTCTCCCAGTAAAAGGGCTGCCAGGACAAAAGGGAGGCGGACGGCTCCTCCTCCGACATGAAAACGCTCACTAGCGGTGCTGTTACTTCCTCATGCCGTAAACGTAGTTAGCTTAGTCGGTGTGTTTGTGTCAGGGTGTTTGAGGGAGACGAGCAGTTGGCGGCAGCTGGCTGTTTTTATGTCTTTCGAGGAACATTCTTCTGATCTTCAGTGGCTCCCCCTCCTTTTCTCACAACCACCTGGCCCAACCTGTGCTAGTCACGCAGGGGTGAGCGGGAGGTGAGAGGCCATCTGCATCTGACGACGAATGAGCCGCTGCTCTCACTTTCTATCCGGCTGAGGGAAAGCTTCCCCCCTTGCCTTTGGCTCTGGGACCTCCTGCCTGCCTCCCTGTCCGTCCGTCATTCCGCCCAGCCCTCTCGCGCGTACACGTGTCCCGTGTCAGCAAAGTCACGCTGACCTCCTGCCAGCCGCAGGCCCAGAAAGCGCTTCAGCGGAGGACAGACTCGCACTGCTCACGATCCAGCCCATGTGTTTCGATTTTCTGGGCTCTGAAACACCAGCAAGCTGGACCGCGATATGTAACCCTCCCCCTGTCTCATGGCAGAAGATCCCGCAAGGCTTGTAAGACCGGATAATATGCAACTTGACCTTTTTAAAGTGAATATGTCTTTAAAAACACAATATCATGATTTTCAAAGAGATCGGCAGCAGGACTTTTCAGACTGATGTCCCATTCCAGTATTCCCAGGTGACTCAAACATTAACCCTGGAAAACAGAATAAAAGCTCACAAGAGACTTAGTTAAGAAAAAATAAATCATATATTTTGAATATATTATATGAATACATCTAGCCTGAAGAATTCTGAAAGTCAGCCCGACCACCTTGACGTCGCTGGTGAGGGCCCAGTTGTTTCTGAAGCTTCTTCAAGGTTCCACAGTTTGGGTCCTCGCTGACGTGCTGGACTCCTGGCACACGGTGAGTCCCTTGTGGTTAAATCTCTGCACCTGGATCCCATTTGGGCCAGCAGCGCTGGGAGCAAAGCACCGATATGCTAACGCAGCAAACATCTGCGTCTCTGACAACTGGATGGGGGTCCGGAGATAGAGCGAGAGAATCGGGAGGGGGGTGGCGAGCCGAGCCTGAGTCTCCAGGCCCAACTGAACCAACCAGAATCATTCATTCTCCATGCTCCATGACACCTGACCAGCTGTGGGTCTGAAACAAAAGAGCCACTGTCCTGCCTCAGTGCGCCCCCCGCCCCACACCCCCTCCTAAGCTGTTCCTGCACTTCTTATCTGCCCTTTGTCGCCCCTCTGTTTAAGAAGCTTTTTCTTTACGCTAAATATTTCTGTAATTGTCTCTGACTGGGCCTGTACTGGCCCCGCCCTGCGGGACTGCGGGGCTCGGCGGACGGCTCCCTCTCACCCAGGCTCTCAGGTTTTAGCGTTTTCCGTCGGGCTGGCCAATGTCATATCGATATTATATCGCACATGAGCAATAAGCAGCGGGGTTTCACATGACGGGCGAAGCATTTGGCCGGACGCCAGCTTTTCTGTACTATATGGACATTTATTTACGCCCAGAATTTAAGCAGATTAGCAGTGCACCTAAAATATTAATGAGATGAGTTTTGTGACACAAAGCTAAACTTAGCAATCTGTATAAACACGGCATATCTTCATGTTTATTAAATTCGGTTAGCGAATAATAAAACTGTTTTTTTAAATATACTATGGTTTGATATATTTCAGTGTGATATGCACCGTAGCGGGGCACAC
>JAODLC010000002.1:6013937-6031736 GCA_026781145.1 Hippopotamyrus pictus
CACATAAAACTGTTTTGGTATACTATAGTTTGGTGTACTTCAGTGTGATATGCACCGTAGCGGGGCACACCACATAAAACTGTTTTGGTATACTATAGTTTGGTGTACTTCAGTGTGATATGCACCGTAGCGGGGCACACCACATAATACTGTTTTAGTATACTATAGTTTGGTATACTTCAGTGCGATATGAACTGAATTGGTGGTGAAGAAAGGAACAGCTCAGCAGCCACGACATCTTTTAAAAGAGGAGATCTTGTGGATAAACAAAGTTAAACAAAGTGTCAGTTATGTGGCGGTACTTTTTGCAGTTTAAAGTCCAAGATGTTTATTAAATATAAGGATATGCTGAATTTATACTGATTACTAACCTTTGAGCATCATAAAATACCTCATTAATATTTTAGGCATAGTACTAATCTGCTTAACAAATTGTGGGCTTAAAAAAACGTCGATATACTACCAAAAAGATGGCGTCCGGCCAAATGTTTTGCCTGTCTGGTGATTATTGCTCATGTGTGATAAAACATTGATATCGCCCAGCCCTAGTTTCCCAGGTTGGGCTGGGGAGCTCAACGGCGCCCCCTCACACATCACCTGGAACTGTGCGGCATGGTTTGTCTCTGGGCTGTGGGACCCCCCCCCCGAGGGTCTGGAAAGCCTGCTCAGGGTTGGCCTCTAAACCAGCAGCCCTGTCAGCTCAGTTTCCCCAACTTCCTTACAAAAACACAGTTTACAACAACTACTTCCTGTTATCCACGCCACAGAAAGCTACGACTTCTCTTACCAAGCTGGTTCTCTGGGAAGGCGGCTTCCGTGCTCCTTTTCACTCCTACCTACAGCAGCAAGCTTCTGGGGCATCAGATAACATTTTAGAGTCAACCAGCTCCAGCCAAAGTGGGATTTCTGTCTTATCTGAATGACTTGTTAAAGACCCATTCATCTTAATGCACATGGCCCTGGCCCTCGCCCTCGCCCTCGCTCAGCCCAGATCCAGCTATTGCCCCTTTCCGATGGGCTGATGCAGCTGATATGAATTTATACCCAGGTTTGCTGAGGCGGGAGGGAATGTGCTTCCACATTCCTGTCAAATCCCTTCCTGTCCTCGCATTCCATTGACACGTACGGCGGCTCTGCGCGGGGGGATTATTCACCCTGTAACTGTGGCTGAGAGGGCCTTGTTTTCTTTCTTCTTCATCTGTAAATACTGGTAAACACTGACGGAGGAGGAGGGATGGTAGGCTGAGGGCGGGGGCAAGACAGAGAAGCATTCTGAAATGAAGCGTGGAGAAGCTTCTATCGAGCACCCTGCCACGGGAAGGTGGCCTAGGCGTCTGTGTGAAAACGCCGAGGATGGCGGCTGGTGGCTAGCAGACACATTATCATCATCTGGGAACAAAGTCCTCCGTGTTTCTAAGAGCAGAAAGGTGCCGTAGTGAGACTCTATCGGGCTGTTTTCCTGACCACTTTCTGTCCTCTTTGCTGAACTTCCCACAGAAAACGCCAGAGCTGCGTTGCCTGGAAACGGGGGCCGTTTGTAATGGGTACAAAGGTGACAATTCTGAAGCTGAGCGCGTCGTATTCTTGCCGCTCCAGGACCAATCCGGGTCAGTTAAATCTTCCCAGTCAGCACGGTTGAGGTTCTAAAAACCACTTAGGACAGGCGCATGTGTCATATCGGCCGACGTGTACCACCTATTTCAGGGATGCGGAGTCTGAACAGACGCTCTTCCAGTCTGGAGGGGTGGCGTCAGTGAAACGGGACGCCGCCGTTATGTAAGTGGGCAGGAAGTGGCTCAAACAAAGCCCCCGCACTCCCAGGACCTGCAGATAAAGGTGTCCTGTGTTCTGCCTGCCTGCGAGTCACAATGACGCTTTGTTACCATAATCAGGAAATGTGACAAGCTGCACTTTCCAGTGTGGGCGCCAGCCAGCAAACAGCCCGTCTGATTGGCTAATTACACAAGGCAGAATATCCTAAGCCTCTGCTCTCACGCGTTCTGCGTACAGCGGGGTCTGCCGCATCCCCCAGCTGCTCCGCTCGGTGATAGAGCGTAACCTTGGGCACGGGGGGCCGCTGGGAGCCTGTTGCTATGGATACCTTTGCTTCCGTACAGTTTTGGCTGCGGGGACCTGAAGGCTCGAGCCACACAGACAAATTGCCCGGCGCCAGCGTGAGAGAATTTGGTGAAATCCAATTTGTCTCTTACAGGCCGCTGTCATGGCACTTTGTCTCTGGGAATCTGCTCCTCCAGGCAGCGACCAACCTCACAGAGCTGCTCATAATCTACTTAAAAACGTCCGTCTTACTTAGAGCTTCTGCATGACACACTGCCCCTTCTCTATTGCTTGTTTCTCAAATAAGAAAATACTGACTTTGCTTGAAGCCAGAACAAAACCGCACAGGCTGGACCTTCGACTGGGTCTCACGCTTACTTAGGAAGTCTCCTCCCTGTTGGAGCCCCAGAGCAGCCCCCCCATCCCCAGTGTTCTCATGGAGTCCCTGTGATATCTGTCCTCACATCACTGCCAGTGATCCATATGCTGATGCTCACCTCCCTACTGCTTTTGCTGCTGACTGACCCTTACCCAGGGACGTGGTTTGGGGCATGGAGACCCTGGCAGATTTGGGGGGCCCAGCACTTTACAAGAGCCCTTAAATATGTATAATTGGATACAAAATTGGGGGGGGGGGGGTCCAAGGTGACCAGAATTGCTAGTTACGCCCCTACCAGTGCTACAGTGCTTGAGACAGAAAAGAAAACAGCCACATCGGCCATCAAATAAGCAATGAGCTCCTTCTCGGGAGAGAACTGCGGTGGGAATAAAATTTAAAAAAAGGAAAATAGAGCTCTCCCCCTCCCCCCTCTCAGAGCAGTTGGGGGCTGAAGGGGGATCATGTAGAATGAGAAGGTTTAATAAGGTCCAGCTCATTTGCACAGGATTTCCTCTCCCTGCGAGGGGCTGATCGATAGCCTCCTTCCTGTCGGCTGATTAGAATGGGCCCCCAGGAGGCAGGAGGAGCTGTGAAGGATGCCCCCATCCTCCTCCCTGCCCAGGGCGGCACACAGCAGCTCCCAGGAAGCACCTGGCAGAGCAGGCCCAGCCACACAAAGACACCTCTGTGAGGCGCCGTGCTCCCCTCCCCCCGCGCCTCCACGCCGTAGGCTGTCCGCCCCGCGGCTCACGTAGGCCAGCCAACGCACGCCTTTCCAGGCTGTGGCAGTGAGGGCTTTCTGATAAATATCTGATCTTCTGTGTATTAAACAATGTCACAGGTCTCCTTCACAGATCAGCAGACGTCAGCAGTCACCATAGTCTATGAGAGTTTGATCTATAAGGGAAGAGTTTATAAAGCATCTGGGAGCAAACGTGCTGTAGGTGAGCTCTCTGCTCCAGAGCGTCTCTTTCTGAGGACAGGTTTGGTTGCAGCCTGGAATAAAGTGGAATGTCCTGTAGATAAGCCCCCTCCTCGGAAGCAGAATGGGCCCTTCTGATCTCTGCCCCCCTCCCATGTTTGTATCAGTTAATATGCTCAGCAGAAGGAGCTGATTGGCAGTAGAGGGTCGTCCCTTGCAGTGGGGGCCCCTAACGATGGCCCTCTTCCCTATGTGGCTCCTGTTTCAGGTTTCAGGAACATTCCTCACCCATACAGTTTCCACCCGACCCCTACCCATCTGTCGTCTGGGTTGCTGTCCCAGCTGCCCTCTCTTCTGTCACCAGCAGGGCAAAATCAGTCAACTTATCCTCTGGGCGCGGGGCCTATGTTCACACCCACAGTCACAGAGCCTGGATGAACATTTATTCAATAGGGTGGCAGGGCTGGGCCTATGGGCCTATGGTCACACCCACATTCACCCCCACCCATCAGGTATAAAGACTCCTAGCAGTGACTTTTGTGCTCAGTCCTAAAGACTCCCATCAGTGACTCACATGATCAGCCATAAAGACTCCCAGCAATGACTCACATACTCCGCTGTAATGACTCCCAGCAGTGACTCACATGCTCAGACGTAATGACTCCCAGCAGAGACTCGCATGATCAGCCATAAAGTCTCCCAGCAGCTGACAGTACCCATTACTTCCCTCCGGGAGAAATTGGAGCCAGATGAAGGAATGGAAATGAGCAGTGCTTCAGACAGGAAGCTCACGCTGCATGGAGACACTCGGTGTTTGGACTTATTTAGCAGAGGCGTAAACAGTATGATTGCTAATAGGGGTGTTTTTTTTTCCTAAAAGATGGCCGTCTGCCACTTGACTGAGGCCACACAGCCCTCGCTTCAAGCAGAGGACGGTATCTCAGAAACACGGACGCCAGGCTGAGAGGTGCTCTCATAAACATCCAGGAACATACATCTATATTCATGTTTAAGTGACCCTAAAACCGCTCAATTCCTGCTTGTCCGATCGGTGTGACCCAGTCTCTCTGGGGCCACCACATGGGAGTTAGTGATTAACAAGGCCCCTGGGCCCCATCCTAGCAAGATCTGTGGCCATGGAGCCCCCTCCCTCCCCCCGAGGCTCTGGTCATTTTGGGGTCACCCCCACACCACCTGGGGATGCACAAACGGGGTCTGTGTGTCTGAGTGTGAAGGAGTTATGTGCAAGCACATGACAATCAGACAAGGGAGCCAGGCTGGGGGGCGGGAAACATTCCTGCCTATACTCCCCCCTAACCCAGAGACGTCATCATCTTGACACCTGCTCCCCTTGCACTAATAGAGCGGACCAGAAGGTAGACCTGGCTATGAAGGCTGTCCACGATGCATGTGGATGGTCATGGGGGGGTAGAGATGGGGGGCGTGCCAGCAATGGCCGTCGTGTGGAGCGGGGTCACTGAGCAGGCGGCCCGCCTTCTCTCATCGACAACCGGCCCGTGGGTCACCTACCGAAACGCTGAGGTGTAACGAGGAGAAAGAGGAGAAAGAGGAGGAAAAGGAGGTGCTGACCAGCATTGTGCCGCCGCTGCTGAGGATTTAATCGGCCGTTTGCACAAAAAGAGAAAATGCAGAAATGCTGGTCCCAGGAGGCAGATGTGAGCGAGCCCATAATGACGGGGCACAGGCGGCCGGCCGGCTGTTTACAAACCTCGGTTGTCCTCTTTTCATTTGGGGCCGGGAGCCGCGGCGAGCGAGCAGAGCTCTGTTTATTTGTGGGCTGCATGTGGGACACAGGAAGCCCCGGGGTCTGGCCTCTCGCTCTTTGTTAGGGGCGCAGAGGAAGCGCCTTGCCCCAGCAGCAGTGGGATGGAGCCTGCATGCGAGGCGGCTGCCTTAACCCTCCACTGTCCTCTGAAGCGGCCAGCACATCACGTCATAGCATCCCACAGTGCGCCGCCCTGCTGGCAGCCGGCGCTCACTTCAGCCAAACCCCTGTTACTGGTGCCAGCTATAAATCAGAAATGTCCATTGGAGAGGCTGACACCTGTCATCAGGTACTGAGCTGGGATGCTCACTTTTAGTATGAACCATCTCTTCTCACTGTCTTTTTTTTTTTTTGGGAGGGGGGGGGTTCAATACACCCTCCCATTCCTCTTCCTGCCCTAGCTTTCTCCAGCAATTTGTCATCCTACCACATCCAGTTCCCTTGGTTCCGGCGCCTGGCTTGGCGGACCGACTGCTGCCCCTGCCAGCCAGCTCTCATATGGTTTTAACTGAGTGCTTCCCAAACGTATCAGTGTCATCTGGCTGGACGGGGGCCGCTGCGTGACTGGCTTTCTGGGGGGCACAGCGGATCGCTAACGGCTCTCAGAGATCTGCAAAATGCAACCCCCCCACCTCCAGGAGTCTTTATTCAGCGATCCGCGGCGTGACCTCATATCAGGGCTGGGGGTGGAGGGGGGGTTTGCCCACGAGTGCAGCAGGAGCCTGGACTTCCTGGCCTTCAGAGCATGACTTCCTGTAGCCCAGCAGAGAGCGTATGTCAACAAATGAAGGCTTTTGAAAATGACCACTGAGTCATTTCAGCAGCTGTGGAAAGTCATTGCTGTCTGTAGGCTCCTTTATGCTCAGAAGCTGACTGGTCTTCAGGGCACCAACGTGCACAGCATAGAAGAAAATGAAGGAAAAGGAGCTGTCGCTTGGAAGAAATGTGGTCTGTTGCAAATCGGAGTGAGTGATGAGTGTGATTCTGTTTCTGATGATGGCTCGAACATTTTCGTGGGTGGTCGGATCAGCAAGGCAGTCGCTTTAACCGGGGAGCACGGTAACCACTGGTGTATGGAGTGCTTTGTGGACTGGGAACTGTAGAAAACCAAATAGGTCAAAGCACTGGCCCCGCTGTGAGGTGAGTCAGGAGACGTCTGCAGTGGGCAGTGCGCCGTCAGACCACGTTCTCCACGCACATCAGCCTGTAATTACAACTGCAGCACCAAAGCTCCACTAGATCCCTAAGCAACACCTCCAGCGTTAACACAGTCAGCTGACGTGCAGCAGAAGACAGCGGGTGAGACAGTGCGGACTTGCCAGCGTGCAGTGCAGACCGAGGCTTGCACCTCTGCTTCGCAAACCGCGCAGCGAGAAACTAAACAAGCAATGTGACCCCTGCTCCTTTTTAAAAAGCCGACACGGGGAATAGCATAAATCCAGCAGTAGCCTGTCTACTTTACGGGTACCTAATGAAGCCAGCAGGCAAGCGGCTGATCCTGCAAGACAGCCTGTTTAAGTGTAACCCTGCCTGCTTACCTGTCGCCTCCCACGCTGTAATGACCAGGAGAAACTCCTAGGGAGTGCAGCTTTATGGGGGTGGACAGGTGTCAGGTCTGGGGCACATCTTGCTCTTCTGCTTTATGGGCTGAACCCACTTAGGACTGTCTTCAGATGCACCCCACCGCTGGCTGGAGCACATGTCTTCTGAAATTAGTCCAAGCCCATCAATGACACTGATCCGATGTGAAGTTAATGGCCCAGGCCATTTGGCCACCTTGGTGTGCGAAGGGCATTGGGGGCCGCTGCAGTAAATCACAGCAATAAGGCTGTTTTCTGTATGTGCGGCCTGTCAGATCATAACAAGCTCTGTCAATGTGGGGGTGCGCCCAGGGGGTCTCAGATATGTCCTTCTGGATTAATTTTAGTTGCTTAACTTACCCAGAGTGACTGAACTTTGGCTATAATCACATTACAAGTCTCATTGTTCAATTCTGACTTTTTGCTCAGATCAGATTTGCCTTTTTCGATGGTTCACATTCATAAGTGCAAGTGACCTGTATCTAACTGCAATGAGAAACACATCTGTCCTCCGAAACGGCACGCATGCACACATCGATGCGTTTTTGCATAAGTCGTCTTCGTCACCGATAAAAAACACTCAGCGCATGCATATAGGCAAAAGTCCACAAGATTGCCGATCCAACTGCTCACATTCATGTCGCGTGGTCATGAGTCGGTACATATCCTATGTAGGGTCACACATGAAAGTGACTCAAATCTGATTTGAACAGACCGGAATGCAGTCTCAAGACATTGAGGTCAATGGAGTTGATTTGTGGCACTTGAGAACTTCCATCACATAAGCCCAACCAGGGTCCAGGTGAAGGTCTGGTATAGGGTCCTGAATAGTGTCCTTTTTAAAACAGCCCCTCCCTTGGGAAGACTCCTTTCCTGTAGGGACGGGAAAGTTAGATCGAGTTCAGCTTGTTTTGAATCTTCGGCAGGAATTCTTCACTGACCTGTTCCATCATATCCTCGCCGATAACATCCTCTCTCCCGGATAAATAAAACGAGCGGTTGCATTTGCCAGAGGATAAATGACTCCGTCCCTTGGCTGAGGTGAGCACTCAACTATGCCGGAGACCCCGCTGCTTGTGATGGAATGGGCCAGGCTGAGCGCTTCCAGAATATTCCGTGTTTGTTTTTGTTAAGATGACAGCAGGAAGGAGAGGAAATAAGTAGGCAGTGTGAGCAGAAGCTGAGTCTTCACGGACCCCCACATGACAGGGAGCCGTGAGCTGGGGTCTGCAGACGAATACAGACAAACACGACAGAAAGATAATGCCCCCTCATATCCTGCCACTCCCACGTCGATGGCAGTTAGCCCCCATTTCCATGCATGAAAGCCCCCACAGGAGGAGCGTCCCGCGGTCAGGCCTCCTGAGCTCGGGAGCAGATGGGAAAGTTAAAAGTGAGCAGGATGAGATAGTGGGAGGTGAGCGGAAGTGAAGGAGCCTTCGTTTGTTTGGCATGAAGCCAATTTAAACAGGAACACACAGGTAACTCAACACAGCGCAAATATGCAACATTCGAACAGATTGCGTGTTTTATATGGTAAAAGTGAAGTCATTTATATTTCCACACTACTGTGATTACCCGCTGAAGGCCTTTCAGCTTAAGGGAGGGCATTCTGAAACTGTAAACATTAAAAAAAGAAACAGCATTTTCTGAGGTACAAAAACCAGATGTCCAATTACTACAAAGTAAACTGCATGCAGCTGAATTGGGAGAAGGGACTCTGAGGGAGGGGACTCTGAGAGAGGGGACCCTGAGAGAGGGGACTCTGAGGGAGGGGACTCTGAGAGAAGGGACCCTAAGAGAGGGGACCCTGAGGAAGGGGACTCTGAGAGAGGGGATTCTGAGAGAGGGGACCCCGAGGGAGGGGACTCTGAGAGAGGGGATTCTGAGAGAGGGGACCCTGAGAGAGGGGACTCTGAGAGAACGGACCCTGAGGGAGGGGACCCTGAGAGAGGGGATTCTGAGAGAGGGGACCCTGAGAGAGGGGACTCTGAGAGAGGGGATTCTGAGAGAGGGGACCCTGAGAGAGGTAACCCTGAGAGAGGGGATTCTGGGAGAGGGGAGTCACACTAGGTGATCCGTACTGTGCCCAACCTAGTTTGACTAGTGTTATTGCTCTGCCTGGGTCCACTTCAAGAGGTCAGCCCGAACATGGTTAGTTGTACTCAGGCATTGTATAGCATGATCACTAACCGTGCCCGGGTGCAGAACGCAGACATGATGTCAATGATAAGGCTAAAACATGCATGCGCACATGTACACTACACTTTACCCAGACCCGAAAGGAACAGATTGGGTCAGCTGTACACATCGGGTACAGACAAACATTTAACAAATATAGCAGGAAAGGGATCACTGTGCTCTATGACAGAAAAACTAAATAAAAACTACAATGAGCAATGCAACACAAACTAAAACGAAATAGGAATGCGGGTAAAATCAGCTTCATTTTCGTTTTTAACCCCTCAATTTGCACTGTGGTTGTGGGTTGCAATTAGTGTTATACTGTACTGCCCACAGGAAGCTAAGACCGTCATCCGCCATGTTGGTGCATTTCTCATCTGGTCGAGGTCCTCTTATACACATTCGTCGAGGTTGTGTGTGCTGTTTTCGGCCGGACTAACAACAGTATTCGCAACAATTTAGGATTCAAAAAAATTGTATCTGTGATCCAGAGAGGAGCGTTTTATCTAGTGGTCACTGCTGCACATTTTCTCCATTCTCTGTCTGCTTTGTTTAATGGTTTGCCATTGGATTTATGTTTATTAATTATACTTATTGTGTCTTCCTATCCCTATTGTCAGGGTTATAACAGGGCTGGTGCCATTGCGTATTACCGTTAGAATCACACATCCAGTGTTGAGTGAAATGTTATTGAGTTTGGCGTTTTCAGTGTTTTGAGAGTTTTTGAAACAGGTGTATTAAACTTTTCAGCATTCTCTTAATATTTTGTACAATAATTGTCTGAATGCTTTACTTTAATATTTCTAGGAATGATTCTCTCTCTAACCACTGCTCCCCTGGGGGTTTTCACTGGGGGACAGGGACCCAGGTAGACTCTGCTTTCCCCAAAAGTGCCAAATCCCATCAGGTGCGTGTATACTGTAATGAGGGATTGGGAGCATCGATAACCCAGGTCCTTCTTGGCTACAAATACATGAGGGTGTTACAGGAAAGAGGCGAGAGGTTTGGAAGGGAATGTTAGGACAGGAAGCCGAAATGCTTCATACTTTCCCCTTAGCTGTTTGGCGTGCAGGGTGAAACCATGCAAGTTACTGCCAGTATGGTGTCAAGCCATGGTACTGAATACAAAAATCAATAATAAAACTAAATAAAAACTAAAACTAGAAATGTTTATAAAATAAAAATGAAACTAAAACTATTTGTACATTCATAAAAGAAACTGAAATATGAAATAACTGAAATGGAAAACGAAATAAAAAGAAAAACTAATGCAAATTTGAGAACTATAATAACCCTGACAACGGCACTATCTTTCCTACGTTTTCTTCTGCAGAAAATATGACAAAGGCATGCCCGGGGGTGGGGGGAGGGTGAACCAAGCCAAGTGTGAGTACCCCCTGAGAGAGGGTACCCTAGGAGAGGCAACTCCGGGAGAGGGGACACAGAGAGGGGGGACTCTGGGGGAAGGGACTCTGACAGAGAGGACTCTGAGAGAGGGGATTCTGGGAGAGGGGACCCTGAGAGAGGGGATTCTGGGAGAGGGGACCCTGAGAGAGGGGACTCTGAGAGAGGGGATTCTGGCAGAAACAGATGTTTGCAAATCTGCTGTTTTTCCCCTGCTTTGCTACAACATTGGCAATGGGGTGTCTGCTGTGGCCCCAAAGGGAAGGTGGTGACTGTAACCAGCCAAGCACAGCAGAGCCCCCCCTCATCCCCTGACACCCACTGAGCTCGAGCCCTCACCCCTGCCCAGGCAGAACAGAGCTGTAGCAAAGGACAGGCCTCGTTCCGAACCAGGGAATGAAGGAAGGAAAAAAGTGGAGAGGATGTTTGCAAAGGCCACTCTGAGCGCAGCAGGAGTACGGCTATTTATAAAGGCACAGATCCGTCAGTAAAATTAATAAATGCTCACAATTGAAGGCATCCTGTTATTTTGTGGCCAGGATTGAGGAAGTTATTTTGTGGTACACTGATAATTTTGGTCAGAACACCAGGCTATAAATACCGCCAGCTTTGGGCCCCGGCCGGCTCAACCGCCAAATGACAAACTTGTTTAGGAATCAACAGACGAAAAAAAAGACTTTGGGGGGGGGGGGGGTCTGTAAGTAAACAGTGTTTAACCCCTTCACAACCCACACCGCTCCCCTCGCCGTCATGCTCCAATGGTACTGTCCACTGAAGTGTCAGGGCCCAGCAGAGAGGACACGCATCAATGTCTGAGGGAGACACGTGAACGGAAACTCAGAGTTACTGCGGAGACATTTAACGATGGCTGTATGATTAATGCAGGAACAGCAGGAGCTGAGCTCTGCTGGGAGATGGGAGGAGAGTGTAGCTCCTCTCTCGCTGCACTGACATCACTCTGAATCACAGAGTAGAAGATGCAGCTTCCTGTCACCGGCTGATTCATCGCTCACGTGACCGTGCCCTGGCCAGTAGGGGGTGCAGGGGGGCAGGGTATGGAGGCCATGTATTAATCCAGCATAACCATCAAATATGTGTCACGCGTGTTGGGAGGAGGACTTTAAGGATAAAACCAAAAGAAGCTGCATGAACGCAGAAAAACCAGATAGAAGCTCGGACCTCGACAGCTGCGTCCTTGTGCCCTCGAGCAGGAGGCCTGAGCTGAGCTAGGTTAAAAAATGAGATCTCACAGAGGGTTAGAAAAATACTTGTAAACCACTTTGGAGAAAAGCGCCCGTTTAGTAAGTACAGAACCCCAGGGGTGTCATACAACATGCCTGCACTCTGCTTTGCCTTTAAATAACATTCGGAAACAAAAATAAATGCATCCAGTAAATAATGTGGGCTTGGCTAAAGCGTTCCTGTCCAAAAGGCCACTTCCGTTTACACAGGCAGCAGGAGCCCCCACGACCCCCGGCTGGTTGCCAAGGGATACCAACTGGAACCAGTCAAGCTCTTTAACCTTCATTTACGGTTGTTAAGGTGGAGGAAGGTGCCGGAAGGGATTCCTGTTGGATCTTGTTGTTAACTTTACAACCACCCTTTATTTACTGATCAGTCAGGGCAAAATGAAAAAGCCCCCCCCCCCCCCCCCCCCTCGTTAAAGGGCCCAACTCAGACGAGGCTTCGGAAGCCCTCAGGAACGCCCCCAGTGGTCTCTCACAAATCATCTCCCACACTCCGTAGACAAGCTAATCAGTAGCTAACTAGTTAACGGTAAACCGTTCACGGAGCTACATGTTCGCATTAGCGGCACCCCCCCATACAAATGGTCTAAATCGTGTGACCAATAAAAGCACCCTGAACAGAGGTAGGCGAGGTAGGGCGTCCAGAGGAGGGCAGGATAAGACTGGATTAGCAGGCCCCAACAGGGCCCAGTCCACCTCGACCGCTGGATTGATGTCGTATTATGAATAGGGGTCAGGCTAGCAGGCTAGAACATTCATCTTCATTTTAGGCCTCCCGTATGCACTGGGAGGGGAGATCGCTCTTAATGACAGCACAGTGCTGATTGGACCCCTACTCTGCCCACTCTGCTGCAGAGGAAATGTGATTGGAGCTGGTGGGATGGACAGTGTACACCATGCCCTCCTCAGTGAGGGGCACTGAGCCCCCAGGGCCAGGTGCAGGGAGAGGACTGGGCACACAGCCCAAAACACAAGGCCCATTCAAAGCTTAGTTTTCCCTGCTGTGCTCCGGATCTGCTCAGCGGGACGCCCCCCCGCCACCTCCTCCCACACCCTAGCCTTTCACCTCTGCGATTCATCCTACATGCCTGGATTTCCTGTGAGGCCCACCTGTGCCTCTATCCACCCTGAGAAGTCGATGGGCATTTGGAGAGCCAGCGACAGAGAGCACATACGAACGGGGGCTGCCGCTGATTCCATAGGCCGGCATTTAGGGGAGGATGAGCTGCCTCAGGCACTCTGATGGGGGCTCCTGGTGTTTAATAGGCATATCCCCCCACCACTTACCTGGGCCTTGTGGCACCTCTCCCCTGCTTACCCCAATGAGCCTCCTGGGGCAGGGAGGTGGGAACGACTGACCGGTGCGAGGTGTTCTCCAGCCGCTCGGTGGGGCTGTTGTCAGGGAGACCGTCCCTTGCCCCAAGTCGCTCCAAGGCTCCAGTCAGCACCAGACTTGTGGACCACCTTAGAAAGGCAGACATCCATGACCTTCAGAAGGTCGGGTCCCTGCCCCTAGCCTCCAGGTATGAGCAGCCACACACTCCTTGGCTTAGAGGAAGGACAGAGTGTGCTAATGATTTGTTTGTTCAAAGATCTACTCGCTCAACTCAGTGTTGTGTACCAACGTAGACCCGCTGTTATCTCGACGAATGGATTACTGCTCGTCTAGCGATTCGTTATCAGCGTCAGGATGGTGGGAAGCGGCCTTACTGGAAACCCATAATGAACACCCCCTCCTCCACTCGGACCTGCCCAGGCTCACACAGAGAGACGCTGGACAAACTCAATTTGCAGAAAAATAGCATTTAAAGTCCAAACCACTGTCTGTTTAAGCTTGATTACGGTTTCTGTTTGGCCACCAATAGGAACGATTGGACCATAAGATCAATATGCTCTTAGCAACTGATAAACACTGGGTCACTATTATTCCTGGTGGGAGTAGAAGGCCCATCCCACTGGCTGGTCCCCAGAGGCTCCCCTCATCCTTCAGATAGAGGATGTTCTTTTGAGAGCCACCAAATGGACCAGCTTCATAAGAGCATGAGCAAGTAAGAATCCATCAGATGAATGGAACAGTAAGGGCTGGTTTATACTTGACGCCCACAACACGTAACCTGTCGCATGCTGTCGCTACACAAGCAGTGTTGCTGCACACCCTTGCACGCATAGTCAACTAAAAGTTACGCCCACAAGGGGGCAGTGTGAGAAAACCGTCTCGGTCGGTTCCTTCATTTCCACTCTCACTTGTTTGTATGAGGTTGTGGCATGAAATGTTTTACACTCGCTGTCTCCACAGCGAGTTGCAGATTTTGTGATACTGCTGCAGCACCTTCTATATTCTACCTACTGCTCCACGTCATATTGCTTCTTTGCCACACATCACTTTACTACCTCATGTTGAATGTTGCATTATGTTAGATATCTCATAGTAGCTATTATTTTGCACTTAGCAGGGTTACCATATGCTCAGGATTCTATTACACCTGCATGATCATCATATGTTTTTCTGACACAAATTGATATTTATAAAACAGAAAGGAGTTCAAAATTAATTTGTCACATAACTGTCTATGAATAACTTAACAGCAAGTAGAAAATGATTATGACTGGCTCGGAGAGTGCATGCAGAGCTCGTGCAAAAGTAGATACTAGAGAATCTTCAAAAGGAACAATTATTGAAATTGCGACGCTTGCTAAGTTTTGTTTCATATAACAGAATATAAATCTTTTGACTAAATAAACCCTCCACTGCGAATTTTTTCACCAAGAATTCTAAATACTGGCACTTTATTGAAAAATAACATTGTTTATGAAAATACCTTATATGGCGGACCTAGCGATATGAGAACTGAAAGGGCATGACTTACAATGTCAGTATTAATATTGCACATTTCCTATCCCTACTTAGTATATTTTGTAATGTAAAGTTGTCTGTAGTCTGTGGAGAGGACATCCAAATACATACTATATACATATGACACTGCTTTCTTAGTTCAGACCGAATTGGGAAGCAGAAGAAATTTAAGTTGCCATTCAATTTTGAAGACGCTGTACACAGAGACACACAAGTGTTCGGAATGTTTTTTCTCTTGCCTCTGAAAGCATTCCGCTTTGATTATCTTGTTGGCCACTCATTCTAATAAGCAACATAAATCACATGCTACTTAAAAATCAACTGTATCGCGTGCAGTCCCATGCCAAAAGTTGACCATACTGCCCCCCAAGATTTTTGGTGGTACTGCATCTCACATATGCATAGCATTAATTCCACGTGTAGGTGCACAAACTATGCATGGATACGTGTGGCAGCCATGATGCGTAAACAGACATGTTGTGAGCGTCAAGTATAAACGTGCCCAAAGAAGAACAAAGGTCTACTCTAGCTTGATATTTTGTTTTTCATTCATGTCTCTATTAGGTATGAAGAGGTCGTGAGGATCTCAGACTGTGTTGAAGACTGGACCGCACCATGTGTGAGGGGTCCTTGCTGGCAGAAGACTGGACCGCACCATGTGTGAGGGGTCCTTGCTGGCCACCTTCACACTCTTCTAGCCTGTAAGCCCTCGTGCCAGAAGGTGCAGGTTCAGCAGAGCAAGTGTTCCCCCTCCATGTGGCACCATTCAATTGTGTTGAAGAGGTTAAGGACCCACTCTGTCCGGGCCACCTGCTACCAGCACAAGAAGAGCAAGCTAGATGGAAGGAGGCATTATTCAGGAAACCGCGGCAGATCAAGGGTCCTCCTAAGTCCATTACCGCGACCACCAGCACGCTTGACTTGGCCATTTCAAAGCAGGAAGTGGCTGCTGCCGGCTGGTCTTGGGGGAGGAGGATGGGCGGAAGCGGATTAAAAGTCTTAACCTTCCTAGTGTGCCTTTCACACCTGCCTCGCCCAGCCAGAAGGGGCCTCAGAGGGTGAGGCAGGAAGCCCGCCTCTGCGGGCTAACAAAAGACAGGACTGGGATGCTGTGACTCTTCATACATAGGAAAAGGATTCCCTGTGTTGCTCTATTCAGTAACTCCTCACTGATCTTCCAAAGCATTTATCAGCTAGCAGGAAAAACCACAGCTCACCGTGATAAAGTGAGGAACATGGAACATGTGACACAGCAGAAATCCTCTGAGCATGTCCCACTCGCTGCGTTCCCATCAGGATCCCCGTTGCTATGTTTCCACGGAGATTTAGCATGGTGTCGTGTGCCATTGGTGTGAATGTGTAAGATGAGGTCATGTGGAAGGAAGTGAATCCCTGGTAAGTGATCACCAGCCAGAGGCTTATCATCTGAAACAGAGCACAATCAAGATAGCTCCTGTCTTGAGAAACAGCAACATTTTGGCAGCAAACCACCCCATACAAGCAAGTAGAGAAACATTCACACAATGGTGCGATGTGATCTTTGTATGGTTTGCCTTCAAACCCCAAAGCAGAGCTACCGGCATTCTCAGAGGCCCTGGATATGCATAGAGCTAAAGGCTGAAGATTTTTTTGTACTCAAGGAAGGGAATTTCACACCCCAGGTGTTCATATTCCTAAAAGGTGCTCGCTTAAAACCAAGAGCAATTCCAAACATGGAAAATCAACACAGTGAAGCCAGCAGAGACATTCCACTTGGGTTCTGCACACACAGGGTCTCGTGTATGGAAGCACTTTCATTCACTGGGGCTAAATCGAGCCATTAAAATCCACTCAGATTGTCAGTATAGCCACTTGCACAACAAGGGTCCTAGTGCCCACCCCGCCCCCTCCAAGGGAATAGGACCTGCAAACTCGCCCTCTGTTCAGGAGGGTCAGGCACCAATTAGTGGCTGCCGGTCTTGAATGGGCACCTTCAGGGGGGTGGGGGGGGAGAGAACAAAGGCACTGGCCCCAGACCCTGCACTGGCCTGTCTCTGCTATTCTCCCCAAACAGCATCCCGGTCTTCCTGCCTCTACACCTTTGCAGCACCCCCACCCTACAGGCTAACGCCCGTCATCTCCTCCGAGCACCTGTGTCATGCCTTAGGGGGAGTCCCACAAAGGAAGCACTCCAGCCATTACCCAGATGGTCCCATGTTGCCCAAGTTACAGCTCCAGCCCACTTCCTGCCGGCCGGCCAGCTCCCCAAGCCACACCCGCTATTAGGCTGCCAGATTTCACGCTGACATCACAGAAGCTGATTCCTGCGATCAATAGGAAGTCATGGAGGGCTGTCGATGGCCATGTCATGCTGGGGGCCATTCCGGCTGCCCAAGTAACTCAATAAGCCAGAGTCATTTAATGCGCTGTCAGATCAATTAAAGGCGCCGTGAAAGGGAGGTCCTCAAGGTGGAGGAGGTAACTCGGAGTGGGGGGCTTGCCGGCAAACCCCAGCGGCTCCCTGGGAAGCCATCTGGGAGTCTGCACGGCCTACCTAAGGCGGCCCACCTCACGCGGCTTTAAGACATGCTGACATTACGCTTTTTGGTGTCTCTCATGACGTTTTGAATGAAGGACCGGCAATCCCGGCGACGGGTGATTTCCAGCGATAAGTGAGAACTTTATTTTCATTCCAGCCGTAGCAGAGGAGAAGTCACCCCATCCACGGCTGTCCATCTGAAGCTCTAAGATGCCGCATTCAGAGCCAGAGTGCAGTGAATTTTCACCACTTTCTGAAGTCACAGCCCCTTTATGTTTTGAGAAACGTCGTGTGCCTGATATTCCCACTGTGAGGGTGACTTCAAAAACACAACATGTCCCCTGAAAAGGTTTTGCAGGCCTGAAGGACTGTTGAAGGACTGGGCAAATGTCACTCCTGTGCTATTTTACGGTACAGCAGAGTTCCTTTGGGCACGGGGAGTCACACTGAACACTTATTTCTGGCCAGTGAGCGAGACATTTCCAGGCAAATATTGACTTAATCAACACACTAGCCTGGAGCTGTGAAAGGGAGGCGATAGGAGCACAGGCACAGACACACGCAGTGACACGCACACGCAGAGACACACCCGGTGACACACACACACGCAGAGACACACGTGGTGACACGCACACGCACAGACACATGCGGTGACACGCACACGCAGAGATACACGTGGTGACATGCACACGCACAGACACACGCGGTAACGCGCACACGCAGAGACACACGCGGTGACATGCACACGCACAGACACACGCGGTGACACACACACGCACAGACACACGCAGTGACATGCACACGCACAGACACACGCGGTAACGCGCACACGCAGAGACACACGCGGTGACATGCACACGCACAGAC
>JAODLC010000002.1:6032784-6053791 GCA_026781145.1 Hippopotamyrus pictus
GGAACAGAAACATAAATAGAGACAGAGGGTGGGGGGCAAGGGGGCTGCTTCAATTCATGCATTACTGCAGTATGTCGGTCACTTAGCCAAGGAGGTCAACTGACAAGGGTAGGATGTGACTCGGCCCCCCCCCAGGCAGCGTGAGTCAGAAACAGGCTGCTTATCTACGCAGCCGCATCACCCAACACCCCCCACCCAGCACCTTACGGCACCCTAACAAGTACCCTACACTACAGCCTCCCCCCCTCCCAATACCCAAACAAGCACCCTATAGAAGCCCACCCAGAGACAGGCTGTTCAGACAGCTTAAGCTTCAGAAAGCTGCACGGACACGGGCCGGGTGCAGAGGCAGAAGCCCCGTATCTTCACAGCGAGCAAATGGAGGGCAGCGCACTTTTGCTGACCTGGGAGAAAAGCCCATGCAGCACAGAGCTGAGCTCCCCCCGGCACGCTAAAAACAGGCCCTCCATGACTCACTGCTGCTCATCCAGGTGAATCAGGCAGCGGGAAGCCAGTGCAGCGTTTACTCAGGAAAGCCCTCCCACGCACAATGACACCCCTACCCCCACGAGCCTCACACGGACCCTTAAAGATGTGAAAACACAAGCCAATTGTCACTGAGGTGACACGAGACCCCCACCAAAAGGAAGCAGACAGCACCTCACGATAGCGTGTCAACAGGCTTGGGGGAGGGATGGAAAATAAATAGACACGTGCCTAAAGAGTGTTTCCCTGAGGGAGTGGCCTGCTCCCCAAACCCCAGGCGCATACTATCACTGAGTCATGAGCAGCACAGCCAGACCTGCCGTCAGCCGCGTTCTGGCTCTATTCCTGGGAGAAGAGAACAGCCAAGTACCATGAGAATCCCCTGAGGGACTCCACGGACACGACGGTGTTAAGGTGTGACACTCCAGGGAAAACTGATGCAAGAAATGCAACCAGAGATGAATCATTAAAGATCAATGCAAGCAGAGATTAATCATTAAATACCAATGCAACCAGAGACTAATCATTAAAGATCAATGCAACCAGAGATTAATCATTTAAGAGCAATAACCCCTCACTGCTGATATAGCTGAGACGTTTCACTTTCTCTTTGTAGAGCTGGCTGCTTAAATTGAAGTAGGTTGTTTTTTCAATACTGATCAACTGAGATTCTAATGCACATTTTTCTGAAAAAAAAAAATAGCTTTGTGTTTCTGGACCCTTGTCCCAGAAGTTTTTATGAAAATTATTTCCTGATTCTTTATCATTATACTTTTTCCCTGACATGCTTGGCAGTACTGACACATCAGGCCTCCTAGGCTGAGGCTGCAATCCCACCCTTGTTCTATGTCTGCAGTTCTCATGTTCTCCCCGTGATACCTGAGTTTCCTCTGGGAAATCCAGCTTCTCACCACAGTCCAAAGACAAGCCGTGTCATTGATCTGAAGGTCACCAGTTCAAATCCCAGGGTCAGCAGAGTGATGTCACCGTTGGACCCCTGAGCGAGGCCCATAATCCATCGCTCCAGGGACGCATAACCCTGCTTTCTGTCTATAAAAATGTACATCACTTTGGATGAAAGCATCTACTAAATAAATGCAAATATAAAGTTAGGTGAAATGGAACTTCTAGATTGGCCAGTGTCCCCCCCATGATGGACTGGCATCCCGCCCAGGATGTGCCCCACCTTGTGCCCTCTGCTGATTGTCTGGAACAGGCTCCAGTCTCCCCCCATACTAAATAAGTGTTTGGAAGATGGATGGGTGGATTTCCCAACATCGACAGGCAGAGCCTGACAGACAGCTGACTCACCCACGCCCCCTGCAGGACAGCTGACAAATCGTCACAGCTGCGCTTCTGCCTGGCCGGGTATGTGGCAAACACTGGGATGGAATCGGAGCTGCATCTTCATTGTGCCTCGGTAACACCACCTTCAATTTCCCTCCCTCCATTGTCCACACGAGCCCCAAACCCGACACACCGCGGACACACATTGGCTAGGCAGGTACCCGGTCCCTCCCCACACAGAAGGAGTCTCCTGATGGGGATGTCACAGAAAATGATTCATAACATTAACTCTGTGTTCCAATTTTTCCTAAAGCAAACTGCCAATCTACAAGAGCACAACAAAAACATACTGGATACTAGGAGCAGGGGTGCTGCTAGAGATTTCGAGCCCCATGAAGGCATATCATACCGGGCCCCCCAGTCCAGACATTTTCCAAATTTTCTAGGCCCCCTGTCAGTCAGGGGCCCTTGGAGTTGTCCTAACTTCCCCCCTGCCTTACGGCACCCCTGCCTAGGAGTACACAGAAGGTACACAGTAGACAAAAATATTATTGGGGTGGGCTTGGGGGTGGCAGACACCATAGTGTTTGAGGAAATTGCCTCATAACCTGAAGGTTGCGAGGTCAAACCCCCCCCCACACCAGGGTATGCCTGAGCCAGGCGCTAAATTACTCCAGTAAAATGTGCAGCTGTACAAACGGGTGACAGTCGTAAATCACTGAGAATAAAAGTGTCAAGCCAGCAACAAACTTCATTAATTTACCTGCCCCGATTAATAAAGAGGGATATGAAAATCTCACTCCTCTCGGTCAAGAACCGCCAGGTCGGCTGAACTGAACTTAAATTAGTAGTTGCAGATAACGGCGACGTCTCCATGATGCCCCAGCGGATTTTCAATAGGGGAACCATTAACATTAGTGGAAGCTCTGCTGTAGGAAAACGTCCTGCACACATCCGCATAAAACCGTCAATTTTATGTTTAAGTAAGTCATCACCGCTCTAAAGTCGGCCAGGATCCGGTGAATAGACCCGCGGCGACCAGAAGACGCGCGACAACGCCTCTGCTCAGCTCACCGTCCGGCAAAACGTAAGCCTGACCCTGAGCCCAACAGCCTCGGCCCCCTCCAGCGAGACTCCCACTGGGAAGAGACCCCCGGCACGTTCCCGTGAACCAGGCGGAGGGATTACGGAAGTGCTGAAGAGCAGGGATAGCGCTCCCTCCAGTGGCGGCGAAGAGGTACTGCGTAACATAAGGTGAGACACCCGGATGGAGGAACAAAACACGACAAAACTGTTTGAAACGCACTAAAAATGTCAATTAAATAATTTCCATACAGAGATGAACGTGTAGAACTGGAGTATAATTTCAATCTTCACTGAAATCCTGTTTTATGGTGCAGCGGCACTTGAGCCAGAAATTTCAGCGTTTCTTTTTATATTCATTTTGATAGTTTAATGAAATCATAGTAAAGCAATTGCTTCTGACAAGTACCCACATCAGTTCACCAGTGATCACACTGACGTTAGCAATAACACCGCGAACAGACAGAAGTGACATTTATTAGAGATGTCGGTATTTACAGTCTTGCCCACATTTGTTTTACCATTTCACTCTTACAATAGTGGTGCTCTTCAGAAACAAGGCACTCTCCCATCACAGGTAAAACACAGACCACCCATGATCAGAACAAAGGGTATGAAATATCAAACACCTTCAAGACATAATTTACTGGTCACGTGATTTGTTAAAAGGGGCTTTGCCGCTTCGGTTTTAATTAAAAGGTGAGAAAAGTATGCAAAGTTTTTGGCGCCCAGGGTGTCTGGCCCAGTGGGATGAGCTGCTCCAGTTCACAGGACGGCTGCATGCTCCCTGCCCCAGCGAGCACTGGCTGGTGGGCGTCCGACTCTGCAGACAGGCCTGATCATCTCGCTGTACCTGAGGTGAGCAGATCCCGCGCACCAGGACCGGCGCCGAGCCGCCTTATCTGGACGGCGGAAAATACGCACGCACATACACACACAGGCGCGTCGCAATCTTCTGTGCAATAAGTTCACCCAAAAAATTTTAATTGTATTTCAAACTATTCCTAGAAAGAGCCATTTCAAAATTTACAACTTGTATAAGAAATCAGTGCTTTAAGGCCAACAGCCGTAAAGCACAGGAAAGTGCAAACCACTGTGCGGACCAAGGATAACCCTGACCCCCGCCCCTGCCCCTGCAGTGACTCGTCATCAGTCGCCTGAGTAACGGCGCCACCAGATTACATGCATTTTAAGACAGAAAAGAATGACCATGCGCCCTCTACTGGCCGACAAAGGGATAATACATGCTAATTGTATAGAGATCATACGGCATTATTCGTACATCACAGACTCGTATTCAAGTAGCACTTAACATTAGCCACTAACGATTCAATAGAATTCTCAGCATCCACTAGTAAATTATTCCATCTACAAACATAGAAAGTATTGACTGGGGGGGGGGGGGGCGGGGGGGATGACATTTGAAGCGCTGATCCCTCTGGGAATCAGTGGTCTATCTCAGAGAGATCCAGAAGGTTGCTGTAGGATTTTCAGAGCTTCCTAGTGGGACTCAGCTTCTTCCATGTTCCCTGAATAATAAAAGCAAGAAAAATGGTTACAATAAGCACCTGCAGCAGAATAACAGAGAAACAGATGCATGGTCCTCCATCCTGGGTAATGCACGTCAGTTACCAGCCTGTGTACTGCACCTTACAGACCAGCTCCTGACATACCTTTAGTAGATAAAGAGGACTCTAGTTCGGGGCAGTGTGGAGAAGGAATCAGCCATTTTCCGCACCTTGGCGTAGTTGATAAATCCCCTGAGGAAAAGCAGGAGTCCTGGGGAAGGAAAGCACGGCGTGTTCACCAGCGCGTGACAGGACAGCGCCACGGTGTAAGTCACAGGGTCACGGCGACCCCACAGCACTGACGCCGCCATGAGCTTAACTCACCGAGCACCAGGAACACCCACCACAGCCAGTACTGGCCGTCAAAGTACCCGGGAAAGTATGTGGAGAACTGGAAAATGAAAATAAAAGTGTGAAGAGCCTTCAAATGGGGGGGGGGGGGATCCACACCCAGCCCCCATCGCCCACCATCTCACCCTCACGATCAGGATCCACTTGATGAGTGACAGCCCGAACCCAGATACGGCCCCATAGCGTCCCGCTGCTGATGTGGTCAGACAGAAGGAAAGGAAAAAGCCCACCCAGTTGAAGAGGAATGCCACTGGGGGGGAGAGGGAGGGGGGGGTCATTAGTTACACTGTGCTTACTTACACCTCGCTATAAATTCAGTGTCATGGCTAAACCCTGCTGTTTTTTTTCACGCATTTACTCATTGTCCTTCTTATTAAAATGGAATTTTCCACACAGGCATCAGTTATCCACTAGAGGGCCGGTGCACACTCAGAGCATGCATAAGCGATACTGTCGGGCCCTGAGACCCACTCTTCCCTGCCCCTGTAGTCACCACACTCACACTGAACGGGATTCAAACTCGCTCAGACTCACTGAAGAAAGTCAGCATGAAAATGGCGTCGTTCCCTATTCGCAGCTGGTCGGTGTCATCAAAGTCGTCCCTGGCGGCAAAGTCGTCATCCTGTGGGGGGGGGGGGAGAGATGCTGGCAAGTCCGGCTATCACACGGTGTCTTACACCGGAATGACGATTCCAGGGAAAGGCAGAATTTGTAACCCTGAATCTAAATCAAACTCAAGGCATCTTAGAGCTTCTATGCAGTGGTTTGACTCAGAGAGGAGCTCAGCTCAAAGTAACTCACACTAAGGTCATCAGCCAGTCTGAGCTGCTCTCTCCTCGTCCACCTGCTGCGTACAAGAGCTTGTGCAGACCTCACAGCCAGTCACACACAAGCTGACACCCGTCTGCAAGTGGCCTGCAGGACCCACAGAGCAAGGTGCCCCAAGAGGCGGCCATACTGGCTACTGGGGTCAATATTACCAGATGTTTATTTTGGCGCCACTTGGAGAATCGCAGCAATAGCTGCCCAGAAACACAGCCCAGACGGGCCATTACTGTGCCCAGTGTTCAGGAAAGAAAGTTTACTGCTATTTAAGTTTGATATTCTGGGGGAGGGAAGGGGCGTGTCCTCTGCTTGCCACAGACGGAAGGGGCGTGTCCTCTGCTTGCCACAGAGGGAAGGGGCGTGTCCTCTGCTTGCCACAGAGGGAAGGGGCGTGTCCTCTGCTTGCCTATGTCCACACTGGATGCTGCCCTGTCCACACTGTGCAGGCCACGTGCTTGGGGCAGGCTACACAACACACGCACTCTGTCAGCATACCTCTACGTAACGGAGCGTTATGTCCTCTGAAGCATCCAGATGTTCGCTGTGCTGCGTGAGAGCAATGCAAAGGTGGCAAAGAGACAACGAGTAAAACAAGACGACGGGGAGCAGGCAGCTATTGCAGAGGGTTCGAAATGAATGAAACGACGCTTCATTTGCACTGTACCGAGTACAGGTACACTGGAATGCTTTAGTTTATACATATTGCCCTCATTTCTCTTCAGAGCACAGGGTCAGCCATTAATCTGGCACCCCCCGGAGGATTTTTCTGTGGACGGAAGGATAAGGGGCCATGCTGAAGAGCCCTCCAGAGACGTGACTATTCCGAACACAGGATTCAAACTGGTGATCTTCTGATGACAGGCACAGAGGCCTAACCAAGGAGGAAGGAAGAGGGCATGTCAAGGGAAAACGGCACCCTCTATGATCCCAGCCCACAGTGACGCGACACCCGGGCCTCCAAGCTCACCCTGGCAGTGACGAGCGGGACCCTGACTCCCGCTTTGGTTCGCTCCGCCTCGTCATAGGATGGGAGTGATGTGGCCACGTGGTAGGAGGGAGGTTTAGGGAAGGACCCATCTTCTTTGAACTCAAAATAAGCTGGGGGGGGGGCATACAAAATAAATTAAGTCACAAAGACACACGGCAGAGGGAAGTCACGATAAGGATCACAGGAAGACCTGCAGAGTACCTGCGCTGCCCTCCTCCCCGTGACCCGCAGTAGTGAGGACGTGGGATGGACAGTCACACAGCCTAGCACACACAAGGCCCTAAGGGCAGCAACAGGCTGACTTACAGCCCCAGTCGAGCAACAAATCACTGTCTGTGACTCACTAGAGCCTCACAGATCAACCGGCCATCACGGACCAGGTGACTGGCTGCCCCAAAGGAGAAAAGCCCCCAGGTTACCGGCCGGTCCATGCCTCACGACACCGCGCCTCAGCGAGAGCCAGGAGCGCCATCGACGCCGCAGCAGTCTCACCTGCATTGGGTGCTGTGATGTTGCTGTAGGGGGGTGGGGCATCAGTGGTCCCCGGGGCACCCTCCACTGGCTCCTCTTCGTCTGTCAGCTGTGGAGGCACACAGGGCGTGTCGGTCAACCAGCGAGAAAGCTCAGAGTCCCCTGTGAAGCGGCCGTGCACAAAGGCACACGGTTCAAAGTTGTCATTCCACCGTCCACCATTTCGCATGGTCATCCTACAGGACAGTGACACCGCAGCTACTGGCAACAAAGCAGCCTCGTCATGTAACCTCTGGTGGTGACCTCATACACTGGGGGCATTAACCAACAGGAATATTAATGATGATGTGTCACAGTGTTCTGAGTGTTAATAATGGACAGTTCATGCATCAAAATAAATGATTAAACTGGTCATTATATTTATTAGTTATCACATATAATGGCCTTCATTAAAACCATATAATCCAGTATTCAGGCAGACTTTACAAACGAGCAGAGGCAACTAGCTGTTGCACTAGTTAGCTGCCATCAGACACTGGGAGCAGTGACACTGGATACCAGCATCACACCTGATACCAACACCTAACCCTAAGAGTCTGCCCCGTAGGCCTCACCTGCTGGCACACAATCGCTTCCTCGGAAAAGATCAAATTTGTGGGGGATCATAGTGAAAACATGTGGTAAGCGGCAATGCAGAGACGGGCTGCCAGTGCGCTGCTCGCTCCGGGCTTAACGGCAACATGCCGTTCGAGGTTTGAAAAGACGCGCAGGACGCAATTATTGTTCGGACAGGGCAGTGCCACGCTGCCCCCGGTGACCCCTGACCGTCACGTGGTCTGAATGACGGGGTCGCCGCGAGACGCTGCTTAGTGACTGAAAGGCACGACAGAGACGGGCGGAGAAAAGGCCATTCTGACCCATTAAAAAGGAGCAAAAGCACCGCCAAACGAAAGGAAAGTATCTACCACTAGCTAACGATTTGGTTTTACTGAGAAACACCAGGCTTGCTTGCCTTCCAAGTAGGGAAAATGTTTGCTGCCTTACATAACAATGAGACAACTACGTTTATTACAGACCTAATGTAATACGCAATAAAAAATACCAGGAAAACAGGTCAAGTCGGGTTACTTACGTCATTTATGTTTATTCAGGACAAAAATAAACGTGACTAATCGAATGGCAGTTCGTCTGACGTCTCGAATAAGGACTCATTAGACATACTGACAGAGTCCGATCGAATCCAAGATCCACCGATCGTCTAACGAACTAGCTCGGCGTTGGGGTTTCTAAATAAATAACCATCGGGTTTAAACTGCATTAAGGCCCACGTTTTAAACGGAAAACACTATAAAGCGGACTAGCGGAGGTTGCCGACAGCCGGTTAAAAGCGCTCCGCCAACGAAAACAGTAAGGCCTAATCTCCGCGGCCGATCCTGGCCGTTTCCTGCGCAGCGCACTGCCTCGCGATCCCCGAAAGAGGCCCGGTTCCCGCCCGCCGCCCGCCGCCCGCCGAAACTTACTTGCTGGTATCTGCTGCTTGCCTCCGTCATTGTCTCTCGGGCTCGAGGCCTCTGTGATCCTTTTCCGAAAACGAGCGAATTTAGAGCTTGAGGGCCGCTGACTGTCTGCGCAGTGAGATGCGGCGCTCCTCCCCTGCAGCCCCGCTCTCCGTGTGAGGACAACAACAATAATGGCTGCAAAAGCTGGCGGCGTGCCGCTGCTTGAACGTGATATCCTGTTCCTCACCATTCACGCTTGCAAGATATCCGGTTTCAATGTACAATAATGCCAACAATAAAATCTTTCTGGGTGATTTCAAAGCTGATTTTTTTCCTTCAGGGAATTCTTAAGCATCTGTTACTATATTGGATAAGGCGGATGGATGGATGGTAGGAAAGAAGGAATGTGTTGCCTACAGTCAGAGGGATAAATTGACTAATAGTAATCTACATAAGAAAAGCCATTAAGCTACTTATGTGGGTGGTAAATGTATATTATTTCAGTCAAAAAATAATGTAACATCAGAACATATACAAATTAAGAAAAACACAACCAGAATTTCTTCTGTTCGCCAAAAAGTTTTTTTTGTTGGACGGCTGGAAGAACACTGCTTTGGTTCCCAAACCCTTCCTCAGGAACACCCCAGTCGTTCTATGTATTCATTAAATTTCACCACCAGCTCTCTTAATTAATTGACTTAGTGTTAAAAGTCAGTGAGGTATTAATAAACCACAAGAGATGCACTAGTGGTTGCTGCAAATCCTGGGGTGACTTTAGGAGAGATTATGGAATGGTTAAAGTAACACACTTTGTCAGACTTTATATCCATCCATCCATCCATCCATTTTCCAACCCGCTTCATCCTTAATGGGTCGCAGGGGGGTCCGGAGCCTATCCTGGAAGCAACGGGCACAAGGCAGGGAACAATCCTAGACAGGGGGCCAGCCCATCGCAGGGCACACACACACGCACACCTACGGGCAATTCAGTAAGTCCAATTAGCCTCAGCATGTCTTTGGACTGTGGGGGGAAACTAGAGTACCTGGAGGAAACCTGACGACGACACGGGGAGAACATGCAAACTCCACACACATGACCCAGGCAGAGACTCGAACCAGGGTCCCAGAGGTGTGAGGCAACAGTGTTAACCACTGCACCACTGTGCTGCCCCAGACTTTATATCGTATATGAAAATATATATTACACCAACACGAAGATCATGTATACATCATTTTCCTGACTGCCTAAGAGTTTTGCACAGCACTGTTATTGTGTGTACCAAATGCCCAAAAAAAATAAATTTCTGTATCACACACAAAAGTTTTGTAAGTTTTATTATGATTTGAAATAACACAAAAGACTCTCCACACTAAGATTTCTTTTAGTCTAACTTGATCAGGTGGACCTGTATCTGATGAGGACAGGATACGTGGTGCCGATGTGCATGTGATTGTGGTGGTGACACACGATGTCAACCTCGTAAAGGCTAAAGGACACCCTGAGTCTCTCGTGGCGTGAGCTCAGGAAGCAGAGGGTGTACATGGCGAACTCGAACTCGGGGCTGACGCCCATAAAGATGCTGCCCTTCGGTTTAATCCCGTTCTTCCAGCTGAACTGCAGGGACAGCATGTGTTTATTCTCGTCAGGCTTGATGAAGAAGAGGAAATGAAAACTGTATTTCAGAATGAGCAACCCTGCATAAATGATTCTCAACAACAATCTCCATCCTGGACTGCCATGCCATTATATCACTGTACTTTATTACACTGATACCTATTCAGACTTTCACCACAAGGTGCTATAAACTGCAGTCTGCTCATATGCACCACGGCCAAAGTCCAGTTTTAACAGCTTAGAAGAATAAAAAATTCACGAATGCAATTACGTAAGTCCATTTAGTGTCATTGATAGTTGATAGCATTTAGAAAGTACTGGAAGTTAAACTTATAACATACAGCACCAGTCAAAGGTTTGCGCAGACCTACCCATAGAAAGGTTTATTTGTACTGTTCCCAACATAATAATTATAAAGACATCAAAATTAAAAAATAACATATATGGAATTATGCACTGACCATAGAAGTATTAAACAAAAAAATTACTTGGTGAAGGAGGGGAGCAGCTCTGTGGTTTAGTACTCAGAACTCTGGTGCAAATCCCTGGGTTGGCAGAGTGATCCCACAACTGGGCCCTTGAGCAAGGCCCTTTACCCCAATTCCAATGGCTCCAGGGACTGGCTGACTCTACTTTCTCCTCTATACCAGATTCAAGAGGTGATCTCCTGGGATGTTTTTCCAGCTGTCCTGAAGTAGGTCCCACATACACGCTGAGCACACATTACCTGATTTTCCTTCACTCTCTGGTCAAACTCCTCCAAAATCATGGCTACTGTGTTTGGGCCAGGTGGCCAGGTCATGTAATGCGACACTCTATCAGCCTCCATTGTAGGAAGCTTGGCATGTTCAAACTTTTGGCTGGTGCTGAATGTACCATAAAACTTTTAAGATGAATGGGATTACACTGGTAGACAGCAGAAGTTGTCGTTTAAATCGAAAAACAGGTAGTTGCTTACTTCTGGGGAGTCTGCATCCAAACTATATCCCCTGTAGTCAATGTGTCCCAGCCGCTCCTGGAGGTACAGCTGGATCCAGTTGTGGAATCCAATTACTGTGTGACTGCCACGAGTCTCTCCAACAAACACATGCTCAAACCCAGAGGAATCTGGTCTTAGGGACAGAGGATGGAGTCAGATCTCTTACATGAACTCTTATGGAGCTTTTCCACTGGCATACAGGAACCAGGATGTACCAGAGCCATACTGCGAAGATAGACTAGTTACAGCTCAGTTCCAGCTTGCTTTGGTTTTCCACTGCAGAAGAGTTGGCTTGGGGTTGGGAGAATGACAGTGACGTAAACCCGAAGAGACTGTTGAATGAAACACCTGAATTCAATGATTAGGAGATGTGTCCCAATACTTTTCTCCATATAGTGTATGTTTGGAGAAAACGGTTGCAGAATTTCGTGAAAGGAACACCTCTCCAGCTGTTAAGCGCGGGGGTGGGTTGATCATACTTTGGGCTTCTATTGCAGCTAGGGGCATGGGGATCATTTTAGTGGTAATGAGAAGAACAGATTCTGTTAAACACTATCAAATTCCGAAAGCAAACATCACATTGTTTGCAGGGAAAAAAAGGAAGATGTAAATAGGATGGCTTCTGCAAGAGGATAATGGTCCTGAATACACTTCAGAATCCACAATGGAGCACCTCAAGAGGCTTGAAGCTTGAAGGTTTCAGCATGGCCTTAACAGTCTAAACATCACTGAAAATCTGTGGATAAACCTCAAAAGAGCAGTGCGTGCAAAATGGCTCAAGAATCTCATACAATTATAAGTCGTTTGCAAGGAAGAACTAGTGAAAATCCCCCAAACAAGAACTGAATGACTCTTAGCTGTTTACAAAAAGCATTTACAAGCTGTGATACTCGCCAAAGGGGATGTTACTAATGCAAGGTGAAACTATAGAATAAGGAAGTTAAGGAAGTAATCTTGCTTAAAATATTGGAAACCAGGTCATATTTTATTTGCTTAGCTATATTTGCAATAAATGTTAACATGGGGCACTCATGTTTGCATGCCACTGTATATTATCTTCTTTTTTTCCTTTTGGGATGAAAAATTAAAAATCCAAAAACCATAATTATCCCCTCATATTTTGGTTTTCATTTTCTTTTGCTCGCATTAAAAAAGAATGCATATGGCCATCTAACTGTGGTTCAGACATACAGTATGAGAAACCTGGCCCTTAGGAAAAAAAGTTTATAATTTTTGCATACCTGCTTGATCCCTTTCTGGCATATAGTTCAAACCAGATATGATAAAGCTGTCGCTTAAATTCCTTTGTGTCTGTGGGAGAGAGTTTTCTCTCTGCAAGGTACTCGTGAGTGATCTGTAACAAAGATGTAAGAAAACGCCCATCTTAAGATAAGTATGGAATACGAGTTCAGCCGTGTTCTTACAAATGTGCCAGGTTCCTTCACACTGCACTTTGCACTGCAGAGATACTGGGTTACCACACCTTCATGACTGCGGTGTCCATAACGGCATCGAGGAACCTGTGGTTTTCAGCTATCTCCTCAGGAGTCACGACCTCAGGCTCTCCTGTGTCACTCTCGTAGTTGTCAAGTAACGAGATGAAAGCTGGAAGGTAGGAACCCTTCTGGCTTATGGGGCGGTGACAAGGCCACCCACAGCTGACAGCCTTCACCGCCCCCTCATACCTTACCTAAGAATGTCTCCTTTTGGAAAATCTCTTCATTCACAAACAGGAATAAGGGTGAATAAGCTGTGTCATTGTCACCATTGGTGGTTACTGCATCCCCAGCTCTTCCCTTGAGGCGCCATGTGGGAAGCAATGTAAACCAGGGTCAATCAGTGGAAATCAGGGTAGATTCATGTAAATCAGTGTAAACCAGGGTAAATCAGTGTAAATCAGGGTAGATTAATGTAAATTTGTGTAAAGCAGGGTAAATCAGTGTAAACCAGGATAGATTCATGTAAATCAGGGTAAATCAGGAGAAATTTGTGTAAATCAGTGTAGAGCATGTTACATTAGTGTAAATCAGGGTAAATCATTGAATAGAAGGGTAAATCACAGTACATCAGTATAAATTTGGGAAAATCAGTGCACAGGTACCAGATATAGTCTCATTCTGTAGTTTGTTTCCATGTTCCCAGTGAAAGAAAAACAGCATTTGGTGAAACTTGTTCCTGCACATAGGAGAATCCCTCGATTCTACCCACCCCTGGGACAGCCTGATACACAAGGTTACCTAATAATCTTTTAAGCACCATAAATGCATTATTGATACGTTTCCATGATTTCTTTTATAACAACGGCCATGGAATGGCTGGAATGGTAATGGATTTCCGAATATACGACTCAGACTTCAGAGTGATCGCTAGAGAAAAACACAACAAAGAAAGGTGTCGGTTAAAAACGTCTGTAAAGCAGCTCATGGCTTCTCGCCTGCAGAGATATGCTGTAGTCCTTCCCAGGCTGCAGGCGATTCACATCATGGTCCCACAGTCCTTGCAGCACTGCACACAGGTCCTTTTCGCTTTCTTCCATAGTAGCTGTTCTTCGTCCAAACCAGACCACAGATGCTGTGACTATCTGACCAGAGTAAGCGGGTGACACTGTAAGGTGACCCTGTCCACAAACCGCTGTTTCAAAGAGTTACTATCATGGGTTTAGGTGAGAGTATAAAGCTAAATCACTCCCACTGAGTGCATGATACTTGCTTAGTTCATAAACATCAGTCTTCTCCTGTATGTACAACAATTTTCTTGTTTTTACTACTGTATTTCCACAAAAGAATTAATATTACTCATACATATTTTCTCAGGACGTTACGGCTAAACCTTCAGGCTATCAAACTTAAACATATCAGTAAAGTTATTTAGGTATAGTTTAGAATTTGTAACATTTTTTGAAATATTAAATAACACAATGACAGCATTATGGAACATGTTTATGGTTCTAAAACCATGCAAACAAACTATTCATCTGGTACATTTCTGTTTTGATAGTGAAATTATGCTGTTACATAAATATTCAAAGGGTTTACATGGATTAGCAATTAGACACGTGAAAGATCATTTGAATCAACTACAATCAGAGGCTTAAACCTCAGCTGGGACACAAATGAAGTGGTTTAATAAAGTAACCAGAAAAAGAAAAAGACACGCATACTTTGGATTTTCTCGTCCATTCCTTACTTTTTTGTGCTTTTATTTCCTGCCGCTTTGAACGTGTTCCCGGGGCATCCGGAGCTGTGCCGTCGGTGTGGGATAAGCAGTGCATGAGCTGCTCCTACGCCACGGGGCCGTGCGGGGGGATTTAAAAAGGTTATCCAGAGTCAGCAACTCTAGCCAAAGGGATTAAACGGCGTGTCTTGTTTTTTTTTTTTTTTAAAAAAAATATCCTGCTACAACGTGAAAGCCGGCTTTGTTTCCCTTAGTTTTGCATTGCTGTTTCCTGCCCCCCTTCACGCGCCTCTGCCTGTCCTGCATCCTCTCCCCTCCCTAAACCGGATCTGCTGTTTTTACTGCCTGCCAGAATTTGCTGCCTTTGCCGAAATTTGCAGGTATATCTGTCAGTTTTTGCTACTTTGCCAAAAGAATCCTACCCATAGTTCTGAATGGATATTTGTATGAGGATGTATATTGTCAAAATAACTGTCATGTACTTTATATTGGGATAGCAGAATCTTACACGTCGTTTTATGCTGCCAGAAATTGCAACCTACAATTAATTAAGTAGCAGCTTAAATTTAGGTCAAGGTTTTTAATTTTTAATTTAAAAATATACTTTAAAATATATTTTATTTATAAAGCAAAGACCACAATTAAAAGTAGTCTGAACAAAAAAAAGAAATATACATTTACCGTAGAGTTGAATGGTAAAATCAGGTGCTATATTTACAGACTTCATACTCCGTAAGAATACAGAGTATATCAACAGTTACCTCGATTGTGGGTAATAAACACAAATGTCAAGGAAATAAGAATAACATTTAAGATAGACCACGTTAGCAGTTTTTCAGGAAATTGTAAACGTGTGATGTAATGTTAATTTACGTTTGTCTGTGTTGTGCTTGGAAGTAATTAATGTCGCGTAGGAGAAAAAGGGCTGAACTTGTGGCTTCGATTCGCTTTTTTTCATACTGACTACCGGATACCGATCAACTCTGGTAACACAGATTATGTAACATCATAAATACAAAAACGAAATTAAAAATTGATAGGTTTTTAAAATAAAAGCAGTTCTGTGCCTCTATTTTCACAGAATATGGGAACTTCTCAAAAGACATGTATTCAGGAACACGCCAAAATGCAATAAAATGTAAGACCAAACATTTTATTTTATAGATTAATACAAAATTTCGAAAGGTCTTTTGTCTTGAAGCAGTTGCTTGTGCTGCATGAAAACCATTACCGAGTATAGGCAGAGAAATCCTGAATCTGCATATTCAGTCTAATCATTGAACCTGAACGGTGATCTGGAGTGAAACATTGCAAACATCTCAGATATCCATGAACTCATTGTGTTACAAGATGAACTCATTCTGTTACAAGTGCATGTCTTGGTGTCTCAGTCACTGTACGGCTTCTCTGACATCTCCACCGCTTTTGCATTCCCCTTCTGCCCTGGGGTCAAGGGCTTCACCAGTTCGTTGTGGACGTGCATCATACCTGGAAACGAGAACCAGCCACACACTGTTATTCTCATAATGCTCTAATAACCCTAATAACAGGGAACGGAGCAGCACTGTAATAAATGTCACCATGAATAGATACAAGTACTGCAATAATATTTCCTCCAAAAACACATTTTTGCTCCTAAAAGGACAAATGAAGGTTGTTCGCCATTGTTGTCCACAGCTAAGCACTGCCTGATTTAGCCTATTTCCCACTGGGTACATAATATATATAGGAGGAGCAGAGGCAAAACTCTTGGGAACATTCCAGAAATTTAAGGTCGACACTAAAACAATTTCTTGGACTATGTAATTGTACCCATATCTGGTCATTCTTGTCATTGTAGTAGCCTTGTAGTAGTCTTTTGAATGAGTATTAAAATAATAAGCTAATGCAATAATCTTGATATTAGACTATTTATTCTTATTTCTTAAGGCATCAAAAGGTAAGTTTTTTTTTGAAAACATAGTCTTTAACTAAAAAGAAAAAAAAAAATAAACGTACAAAATATTAATTAAATTATTTGGTGCCCGATGTAACATGCTAAGGAAATAGCATTCCTATTACTCTCCTGTCTCTGGCGGATATTTCCACTTCTGCTACCTGGTAATACTGCCGTCGTCATTATTTATATCAGCCTGTAACTGTACCCTATTGCTGCCACTTTGGTTTATTTACTTATCTATTTATTCATTTGTTTGTTTGTTATTGTCTATGTCATATTTATGTACATCTTCATTGCTGTTACTTGATACTTGTATTTATTACACTTAAGTTTAGGTTGTGAGGAGATGCAAGTAAGAATTTCACTGTATTTTACTACATTATTTTAATACAACTGTAAGTAATCATGAGGCGGTTTTATGTGATGGTGATTTTAATTTCAAATGCTTCTGCCTATTTGAGACACAACCCCTATCCCTATCGTATGCTTCCGTAACATCCTATATCGCATTCAGTTGCCCATGAAGCCCAGATGGATCCCCTCCTAGGATTTGAGCTAGCAGCTGTTTTCAAAGGCGTATACATAATCCAGTCCCTTAATACATATGACAATAAATCTTAAATCTTGCAGTAGCTGCGTTAGGTTAATAGATTTTTAAGCTGTAAACATGAAAAGGAAGCAAACATTTGGTCTGTATGCTGTAGGCCTATTCAGTGTGAGCCAAAATTAAATTAATCTATTCTTGCTATCAACCTAGAAAACAATAGGTGCATTAGGTTCATAACCTTTCTCAAGTTTAATGTACAAACTGTTGGTAACTTGGTGCTTATTGTACTTGTAGCATTTTTCACTACCTAAAGTGTCACCAGTTAATTAAATTCAGTTGCACATACTACTGGCACAATCCAGTCAAATTCAGTCTGATTGGGCGGAGACTGTCCCAGTGTAGCAACAATGAATCCATTGAACATTGTTTAGTTGTGTGCATTGCCCTGTCCCAGGGTTCCCTAGCTCTGGTCCTGGAGGGTCAGTCTGCATCACAGTTTGCCAATTTCTCTGTTCAAACACACCTTATTCAGCTCACCAGCCAATTTCCAGGTTTAGTAGGTATGTTTGAGCAGGGAAATCTGCAGACCATGTTGCAAACTAGTCTTCCAGGACCGAAAGCAGGGCGCCCTGCCTTAGGAACAAAGTTGCAATGCAAAATTAAACAATAAAACCAGTGCAGCTCAGCAATAAAAAGAATATATTTCGTGAATTATGAACAGGTCAGGAGCAGCAGCCCGCAGACCCCCCACACCGGCGTGGGGTCAATGATGGCAACATCCTGAGGGTGACAGCGAGGCCGTTTCTGGGCGGGGCCGTACCTTTGAAGTACTTCACTGTTTTGACGCGCAGCTCTAGCGTGGCGTCTTCATCACACACGAAGAGCGTCTGCGGATGCTGCTGGAAGGCCGACACCGTCCACATGTGGTTGACGCCCTCTTCGATGGCCTTGTAGAGGGCGAAAGCCTTGTGTGCCCCTGTTATTAGAACCATGACCTTGGAAAATGAACCGTAAGTTATCATGAGGCGGTTTTATGTGATGGTGATTTTAATTTCAAATGCTACTGCCTATTTGAGACACAACCCCTATCCCTATCGTATTCTCCCGTAACATCCTACATCGCATTCAGTTGCCCATGAAGCCCAGATGGATCCCCTCCTAGGATTTGAGCTAGCAGCTGTTTTCAAAGGCGTATACATAATCCAGTCCCTAACTGTGTAGGGAGATGAGAACTTGTACCTCTCTGGCATCCATGACAGTCCCCACCCCCACGGTCAGGGCCATCGTGGGCACCTTTGACAGGTCACCATCAAAAAAACGAGCATTTGCCAGGATGGTGTCCAGAGCCAATGTCTTAACTCTGGTGCGGGAGGAAAGGCTTGAGCCGGGCTCGTTGAAGGCTATGTGTCCATCCGGTCCGATTCCTAAAGTGACATATAGGTGTTTCTTTTACAGTGATTATTTTATCTGTATCGAGGGCTTTACACTATCGACCATCGCTGGGTCATCTTGAATTTACATCTTAAGGAGATCACTGGCACTCTTCTCTAGACAACATGAGTATCTGTTCACACCTCCAACAAAGAGCTGGATTCCTCCTGCAGCCCTGATCTTCTCCTCAAAAGCGTCACACTCCACTTGCAGGTCGGCAGCGTTGCCGTCCAGGATGTGTGCGTTTTCAGCCCGGATGTCGATGTGCTTGAAGAAGTTATTCCACATGAAGGAATGGTAGCTCTCTGGGTGATCCCTTGGAATTCCTATGTGAAATTAGTTATGGAGCTTATTTACTGGACAGTTATGATTTGCTGCTATTGATTAGCTGGTTGATGAGCAATTTGAAACTGGCATAAATGTTCAAATGTATTCATAATGGAACAGAATGACATACCAACATATTCATCCATGTTGAAAGTTTTAATGTATTTAAAGGAAATCTCTCCATTCTTGAAGTATTGTATTAATTTCTTATAACATCCAAGTGGGGTTCCCCCTATGAAATGCATAAAAGTAATATTATGACTTAGAAAGAGTAAAATAGAGTGAAACTAACATAATGCATACAGTATGGTGCATCTCCTGCAGCACTCACAGAAAGTCACGGGACACTCGCTTAATTCTATATTAATGTTGCAAATTTGCTGGTTTCATAATAAAAGTCCGTGGTACCTGCACATATTTTCCATTATCTTTTTATTTAGTCTTATTTTTAACCCAGCACAGTTCTTTTAGAACAATAATTTGTGTTTCAGTTTATTAGTACTTGAAAGGAATTTACTTTAAACCTTCCAGTTGTTTCTAATGTGATGTATACTTTTTCTAAATGAATGAAGCAATAATTATTGTTATAAAACCAATGAATTTGATATATGATAAAAATTTACTGAATTTAGCAATTGTCCCATGATTTTCTGCGAGCGCTGTGTCTGAAGTCAGCGAGGCAGCCAGGGAAGGTCTCTGGCCCTCCTGCCCTGGGCCAGCTTACCCGTAGGCAGTCCTAACGTGAAGAACCGCTCTGGTCCAGGGTTAAACTGAATGATCCTGTTCCGAATGTATTTCGCTGCCCATTCACTGGCCTTGTCATAGTCATCAAGAATGATGAGTTTCATTTTCCCTGGCAGGACAGTCCTTCAGAGCGGTGTTTACACACACACTGTATTCACCGAGCAGAGGAGAAGCAGCTTCTCCGCTTTGTTCCACCCAAATCAGACTTTAGCCCCATAAAGAGAAAACATCAAGACAAGCCAAAGTTCAGGAAGCACTTAAAAACATGCGGATAATACTGGTGAGTGGGGGAGCGAACAGAGAATCACAGCAGGGAAATTTAGCGGGTTGTAATGAAAAGACAAATGTTTCTAATCGTCTTGCTGCCGATACAGTTAGCATGTAAGTTCATTCCTATCGTACCAACCTGAACTCTGCAGCTGGTTACTGTCTGGGTTTGCTCTTGCAGTCCATAAGCTTATAAACTGCTTATAATGTATGATTGTGATTGTGATGTATGACTGTGTGATTGTCCCCTGTGGTGGACTGGTATCCCATCCTTGGTGTGGAGATATTCACTCTATTTGTCAAATAAAGAAAACTACTAGTGTTGTACTACTAATTCACACTTTCATTTTCTTTAGATCCATGGCAACGTTTTTTCCAAGCAGAACACCACAGAACCCTTCTCCCAACAAAAGACAATGATTAGCATCTGAACAGTATTTATTTCAGTTTGGTGGAACATCATAAATAGAGCATCAATACCAAGCAATGCAGTATGACGAACGCAAAGAAGCAGGGTTAGGGTCCCATGTTTCAAACAGAATTTACAGTATGCAGGAACCAGGGAATGGGGGAAGCATACTCTGGTCTTCCTGGTGACACCCCGAAAGCTTAAAGCTCAGTAAAGCAGTGCATCTTTGCTTTTGGACAAACAGATGTAACGGTTTTTCACAGCAGTCGTTAACCAAAGACAAACAAGTATCTTATGCTCTATATTCTGTAGTGATGAAAAACTGCCTCACAGTAACCAAATACTGCCTCGCAGTAACCAAACCGCCATTTCAGTAACACTCTCATGCTCTTCATACCTCTAAAGACATTTCGCAACCTGTGTCTTTTTAAACCTAGTTTTAACAGATAAATGTATCTAGAATATTTTTACTAAAAAGAAACCAGGGAAAATGCAGGGATGTCCTGTGTACATACAAACTCCTAAGGGCAGAAGGAGAGGTACTGAAATGGCAGCTTACCAGGGAAAAGGCAGGGATGTCCTGTGTACATACAAACTCCTAAGGGCAGAAGGAGAGGTACTGTAATGGCAGCTTACCAGGGAAAAGGCAGGGATGTCCTGTGTACACACACACTCCTAAGGGCAGAAGGAGAGGTACTGAAATGGCAGCTTACCAGGGAAAAGGCAGGGATTTCCTGTGTACACACACACTCCTAAGGGCAGAAGGAGAGGTACTGAAATGGCAGCTTACCAGGGAAAAGGCAGGGATGTCCTGTGTACATATACATTCCTAAGGGCAGAAGGAGAGGTACTGAAATGGCAGCATACCAGGGAAAAGGCAGAGATGTCCTGTGTACACACACACTCCTAAGGGCAGAAGGAGAGGTACTGAAATGACAGCTTACCAGGGAAAAGGCAGGGATTTCCTGTGTACACACACACTCCTAAGGGCAGAAGGAGAGGTACTGAAATGACAGC